>VDFB02343060.1:0-61432 GCA_007258455.2 Sequoia sempervirens
ATAGATGTGCTAGGAGGTGTAGAGGAAGAAGAGGAAAGAACTGTAGTGGATAAAATCGAAGTATAACCATATCCATGGGCTTTAGGAAAGGCTAGATATCAAAAACAGATGTCAGCAAAGGCAACTCCACCAATGGAGCATTGAACACATGTACCCACTTGGGGTTAGGAGCATTCACACTTGCAGTGGAAGCCATAAGTAACATGGGACCAGATTGAAGGGAGGCAGAAGGAAGGGAAGAGGATAACATTGCAAGAGACCCTGGAGCAGGGGTGGTCGTCTCTTCCTCCTTCTTTTGTGAGGCATCCTGCTCAACCAAGAGAGCCTTTTTCTGGTGCTTGCGCTCGCGCACAAGGCGATTTCTATGACTCTTTGAGTTGGAGGCTAGAGGCTGGGAAGGAGAAAAATTCTACTGCTCAACCATGGGAATGTCCACTATGACTATCTTTGGTAGAGGAATAAATTCTTGAATGGGAGTAGGAGGAACAGGTTGAGGAGAAACGAGGGGACTTGGCTCAAGAGCCTCGGTAGCAGGCCTCTTCCCATTCACTGCTTTAGGAGTAGGAATGGTAGGAGGCCACAGATCGAATTTTCTACCATATAAATAATACCATGATCTGGGGTATTCGTGAGGAAGGTCCAAGATCCTGAGCTTGGGCCTATGCCAAGGACGTATCATTGGACTCAGCGGATAGCCGCCGAACCGACTCATCTTGTACTCTTCCCAAGAAAGGGGAGAGGATGAGGTATTCTAGGGGAATGCAACCTTCTCTTTTCTTTTACTGAAAGGAGAGGGAGCCGACGTGGACTTCTCCTCTCTTTTCTAAGAAGGGGGAGCGATTGGTACAACCTTCTCCTTCTCCTCTAGGGAGGAGGAGATGATCGACCGCTATATCACAGGAAGGGTTAGTTTCGGCTGTCCCTTGCCCCCAGTCTTATACTTTACATCATTCTTGTAAATTAGGTTCATTCTCGGAGGAAGTAGACCGACTGGGGTGGGCCAAAAGTGATCTAATGGATATCCACCATGGGACACCAAGGGTTGATATCCGGTGTCATGCACTACATGCACGACACCTTCGTGTGAAAATTTTAAGAACTTGTGAAAAATAGAGGCAATTCCATTCATGGAAGCTAGCCAAGGTATGGCTAGCTTCATCCGGAATAGATCTAACTCTAGGATAACATTGAAAACTATGTCAATAGCCCTAGGTCCAACTAGGATGGACAAGGTTATTGAGCCATAAGGTTTGGAACACATACCATCATTAGTATGGATGGTAGATTTCGTTTCTTCATATTTTTCCCTCTGTAATGAATTTAATACTAATGTTTCTTCCGTGATGACATTCGCATAGCTCGAGGGGTCTACCAAGACCCCTATCACAATTTTATTGTTCAAGGGTAAATCTTGTGATGTGAATGTTATGTCCAGCGAACCAGGTTCAGGTAGAGCAGCAGAAGTCACTATGACCATGTTAACATAGGCCTCGGGTTGAGTAAAAAAATAAGTGGAATCAATAATCATGTTAGTAGAATGTGACGGGAACACGTCCATGTATATTTTCAATTCACTATTAGCTTTTTCCACTAATTTTTTTAGCATTTTGTTTACTCCCATCAAGATGAATGGTACCATCCTCGATGCGGTCTTGTATCTCATGACACAACCGCATACAATGTTTGGTATCATGTCCATTAACCCGATGGTACTAACAATAAGTGCTCCCATCATACCCATTAGGGTAAGGCTCCTTAACAGGCTTGGGATTCGGCAAGGTTACGATCTTATCCTTCAACAAATTTTGTAAGATGGAAGAGTAAGATTCTGATAACTTTGTAAACTTTCAGTTACGTTTGAGGCCGTTGTCATCAACAGCGGCTACTAAATTCATAACGGCCTTACCTTTCCTATATATTGATATGATGGACTTTCCCTCAAAACAGGAGCACGAGGAGGATCCCCCAAACTGAACAACCATCTGTTGGTACTCTCGTACGGCTGCACACAAATGCATAAAAGAAGGGTACTTCATAAGGGTTGAATTCTCTTTCCAAGGCCTTTGTAATTTTCCTATGAATACCTTTTGTACATCAAAATCGGGCAGCTGATATGAGATTTGTGAAAGAAGCACCTGATAGCGCGCTATAAAATTAGTGATTTTTTCATTATCTCCTTGTTTACATCAGACGAGATCTGAGAAGGTCATCTTCGGTCCAATATTAGCTTGAAATTGTCTAAGGAATTGATTTACAAGTTGATCAAATGAGAAAATAGAATTGTCAGGCAAGGAGCAATACCATTCCAAGGCTATGTCCTTGAGTGATCGGGGGAATAACTTCACCATCAACATACTGTGATGGAAAAAATCAATGCACAAGGCATTAAAGGCAGACACATGTGTCTGCGGATCCCCTTTACCACCATATTTTTCAAACTTAGGGATATCCATTCCTTGTGGGAAGGAGTATTCAAAATTGCAATTGACAATTGGTTGTGCCGGAATGAGGGTTGAAAGATAGGCTAGGAAGAGGCTTGGGAGAGACTTGCCAACTAGATCTGCATCTTACCCATATTTTGAAGGAGGGTATTTAGAATAGGGTCAAAGGAACCTCCTCCAAAACCACGACCGAAGCATCCTCTAGAACCACCATTGGGACCACTGGTGTGACTGCTAGTGTGACCATCACCATAACCACCACTAGAGCCATCATCACCAGTAGGGCCTCTACCAGAGCCACCTCTACTTTCAAAGCCACCACCATGACCTCCATTGGAACCACCTCTGCTAGTGCCACCTTTGCTACCAAATCCACCACCACTACCAAAGTATCCACCACTCATCTCGTAAAAAAATCCACCATTAGAGGTGACAGGAGGGGTGAAGCTAAAGCCCAAGGGAAACTTTTTTACTTTGATAGTTTTTGGTTTCTCAGAGACAAAAGGGATGTTGATAGATGGGACCACATTGGCCATGTATACAGATGTGGGAGGCATCGACACTCCTATTTTTCCCTCATAATATTTGAAATTGGCTCTTCACATAATGCTAGGAACATTTGAGGGAGCACATGCTTCTGTCAAACTAGTAAGACTAGCCAGGAGTTCCAAGCCTATTCGATCTTTTGCAATCATGTATTTTAGTTCACTAATGATTCGAGCGGCTTTAGCCATCTTTGGGTTTCTTTCCAAATGATTTTCCAAAGCGTCCAACCCTTTGCTAAGGGTGGAAACATATTATGAAGGGATTTCAACAACCTCATACTTGTCCATTAACAATGGCGTAGGGGACAGAGGAGGAGTGGGGACGTGATCGGTTTCATCAGAGAATCCTATCTCACCCCTTGAAAATTGCTCTTGTGGGGCCACACTAATGGCAAGACTAGAGAAAGGCCTATAGTGAAACTAGTAGTGACCTTCATCCTTTCCATCAGGAGGTGACGTACACTTCTCCTAACAATATACTCGAAAGTTTTAGACTGGGTTATGATGCTCATAAACCTTCACAACACTCAAGCATACAACAACCATGGAGTACATAGGAGAGGTTTCAACACCAATGATGAACAAATGTTAGCTCATGTTGGGCTCACCAAAAATGTAAGAGAGGGGGACCGACCACATTCAATGCCCCAGGTCATGGAGGGCCAAGAGTGAAAGGTTTCCCTAACTTACCTCAGCTTAACAAGATGTTGGGGAATGCGGGATGAGAATGATGAGGACTATAATGTCCTTCAGTCATCCTACAAACCTGAAATGCAAGATGGGGCTAGGCAAGCCAATTTTTGGGTTCAAAAATATGCCTCAAGAAGCTCTCTGTCTGAGGATAGAAGTACGGTCCTGGGACGATAGGACGATGCACTAACATCTCTCAAGTGCCCTGTCGTCCATATGACCAGACAACTTCGAAGACAAGGTCAAACCTAAGAAAATAAGCTAACGACCTAGCTAACTACTATTAAAAGGCCAAAATAACGTGATTAAGCTAACAAAATACTCTTTAATGTGATAAAGTAAAAATGTGAGAGTTAAGACGACAAGAAGGATCTCACAAAGAAACTCATTCACTAGCTAGGTCCTCGAAAGAATGTTCACCTACACACAAGAAACATAAAAATGTTGGGTGGCTATATAGGGGCCTACCTCAGTCAGACCCCCGTTTAGGTGTTTCCACCTCAACGGAAAACCAAGAAAGCAAGATAAAGAAAACAACATAATAATGAACACTAAAGCACTACAAAACAGTAAATGTGCTTACTCTACCAAGTAATAGGGGAGAGGAATGGGGAGCTTATCACCTCCACCAAAAGCACTCAAGGTTGATGGGGGAGAGATTGAGAGTACTCGAGCCTTTGCTACAATGGTGTGGTCCCAAACTTTCTCTATTGAAATGGTGGGGTGAAGTTATTGTTGTAATGAGGTACAAGAGTGCTAGTAGGATGCTTGAAGTGAATGCAAGAGTGAAGAAGTTGGTTTGAATGCTTGGAAGAAGTTCAACTGAATTCTTAGAGGATGAAATGCTTGTTGAAGGAGTGAATTTGAAGGAGAGAGAAGAAAATAGCCATATTCGGGTTGGTTGGCCAAAGAGGGCATTACAACTTGACCACCAATGAGAAGTGTAACGCCTTTGCAGATTCAACCGCAGGAATCTTCCAGGGACATAAGCGCGCCGCATGGATGTCTATGCTCTGCATGAGCATCCTTGACATAAATTCCCCCACTAACACTCAAAATAGGTGCCAAGTGGGATGCAAGCAGTGGTCTTAGGTGTAATTAAGCCTCCGAACTTGGTTTCCTAAGGTGGAAAAAGGCAAAAAGGAGAATTTGCACAAGGGGTGCAAATTCACTCTTATACATGAATCAATCTTTGAAATTAAAACCCATTAGAGAACACGATGTGTAGTTTCCAAATATAGGTCCAATTATGCTGTCTGTACTTCTTGATTTTAAAAAACAACAATTAAGGCCAATAAAAATTCAATAAAAAAAATATTCAGAAAAAAAATAAAAATAAAATATCTTCATCAATATTCATGTTGTTATCTATCTTTCCCTAAAAGGAATTAGCAAAATACTTTTATTTGGGTCAAAAAGTGGTGTCCGTACATGTGCATGGTATGGTTAAAAAAATGACTTTTAAAAAGTGGTTTTTCTATCAAAATTCAATTTCTATCATCTGGGTATTTGAATAAATTACATATTTGAAAACTAGATTGAAAATGATAAATTTCATATTTATGACTTTTTTTATGATTCATTGTGTAATTGCCTCAAATTTTTAGTCTAAGTGTCAAAAATTCTAAAAAACAACAAAAACACTTCCACTTTTTGAGCTTTTTGTGGGCCCAACTTCTTGCATCAGCCCTTATGATGTTACCATTGACTTGAGCAAGGATGTAAAGAGGAGAAGGCTCCCTATTAAGGGGGAATTCATGTGGTGTGAAATTTATGTAAATAATTTTATCCATATGACTCATAGGAGGAATAGGAATAAATGAGACCATGTTCACATACTCATAATGACTAGGTTTAGAAGATGTACAAGTGGATGTAATTAAATTAGTGGAATGCAATGAAAATGGATATGTGTAAATCTATAGCTAACTATTAGCTTTAGCCACAGATTTGTTTGAGTTTTATTTTCTATCATTGATTTGGATGGCATCACTATCTATGTGGTCCTAGATTATATGCCAAAGATACACATAGTGTTCAATTTCATGACCTGGGACCTGGTGATACTAACAAAACTTTTGCACATCATAACATATAGGGTATGTCTTATCATCAAGCAATGGTTTGATTTTGGGAAGAGTAACTAAACTATCTCTTAACAATTTTTGAAGAACACTAGCATAAGATTAAGATAATTTTGTAAAAATCCTATTATGTCTCACAGTGTTATTTTTAGTAGGAATGGAAAAAAAATTCACTACTGCTTTATTATTTTTAGACTCTACTGGAATAGACAAAGTTGTACAATTACTGAGATGAGGAGACAAGGAGGAACCCTCATACTACATCACCATCTATTGATAGTCTCTAAGCACACTACACAAATGAGCAAAGGATGAACATTTTATTAGGATTTTTTCCCTTAGTGTCAGATGCATATTCCCCAAGAATACATGTTGAACATCATAATCGGGCAAGGAATAGGGGATATGAGCAAATAAATATTGGTAATGAGTAAAAAAATTAGTCACTTTCTCATGAGCTCCTTGCTTACAGTGGATGAGGTTAGTGAATGTGACCTTCAACCCAATGCTAGCCTAGAATTGTTGTAAGAATTGGTTGATCAATTGTTCAAAAATGAAAATAGAGTTGTCAGGAAGGGAGAAAAACCATTCCAACATAGTGTCCTTCAGGGACTATGAAAATAATTTAGCTAGAAACTCATCCTAATAGATGAAATCACCACACATGGCTGAGTGAATGATGAGACATGAGTCTGTGGATCACCTATGTCATTGTATTTATTGAATTTTGGAACCTCCAACACTTGGGGAATAGGAACATTCAAAATATTCAAGGCCAAAGGACTACGATGGTAGTAATCTTGCAAAGTAGAATAAGAGGTGGCATTGGCTAAGCTAGTTAATTGTGACTACATCTGACCCATATTTTGCAATAGGGTATTCAAAACAAGATTAGACAATTGGGGGGCGGTTTATCCATGGAAGAAGACGTTCAAGGTGTGGATTCATGTAAAGGAGGAATGTTATACCCCAAAGGAGTGTGGGGTACATTGATTCCAAGATTAACGAGTGGGATAGCCACAATGTTTGTGTCATCAATGGAAGTCATGGGAGGTATAGAAGGATTAGTGTCCACCATATGTATAGATACCTCTAGCATTGGAATATTCAATTGATTACTAGTGATATCCAATTGAGTATCTTGGGATTGACTCAAGATTGACGTGTATAAAGGTACATGGGTCTTGACTATGTTAGACAACACACAAATTAATTCAAGGCCCTTAGGGTTTGAGATGAGTAAGTTCCTCAAAATACATACAACAAGTGCTTAGCTTGAGTATATGCGTTACCACGATTTAGAAAATCTTCAAATTCTTGAAGCCTCTCCTCCAAAGATTGAACTTTCTCAAAGGGAACCCTAAGAGTAGCTTCATAAACCTTAGAGGATGGAGACTCTGGGGGAGAATTCAAAGGGGAAAGACCACCACATGCTAGCGGAGAGCCAGAAGGATCAAGATTTCTAGAAAACATTGGACCAAGTCTAGTAGGACTATACCTATTAGGGGGTATGGTGGGTCTCAAGCTTCTTCTTGCTATGTTTTTGGAGGTCGTAGATTAGGTTGTAAAGCTTAAAAGGAGATAAAGAGTTTTAAAATTTTAAAATAACCAAAATTTAGGAAGAAGGATAGTTCACATTGGGCTCACCAAAATCTAGAGGAGGGGATTTGCTACTTCCAAAACAAGGAGGATTCAAGGTGAAATACCCTCAACCACCTCAAAGGACACAACTCAGGTGACGAAGGGTGTTTTTTATGTTTTATGTAGAATTAAAAGGTGAGAGTTCCATAACTGAAAGAGTGGGTCATAAAGGCCTTATGGAGTAACTAACAAGCTCTCGGCCAAGGATGACAGTGCAGTGTCTAGACATCCTTGTGGTGCGCTGACATCTCGTATGGATCAAAAATTGAGAATATCCGAGAAAACAATTGGCGGCTATCACTTTTGATTAAACTAGGAGCTCTTAAAGTGTGGGAAAATAACAAAGAATGACATAAAATGAAGTAATATGAACTAGATAGAATATAAAATGATAAAATGAAAGAAGAGGAAGAAAATACTCACAACAGACCAAGAGATGAAGCTTCTAGAAAAGAAATGTCTCCAATACTTGCACACATAAGACCGAGGAAAAATGTTGGGGTTGTTTAGGGGCTTGTCTCAATCAAACCCTCATTTTGATATTTCCACCTCCACAGATAGCCAGGTAGGATCAAGATAGATGAAACATATAAAGCAAAGACATGTGATAGAGACAAACTTTGCAGAGGAGGAGAACCCCTATCATGAATGTAATCAAATGAATAAAGACAAGTTTATATAGACGAGATTATCTAAAACAAAATAACAAGATTGCATTACCAATAGCTTGTGATTCTCCTCTTGAATTGATGGATGTAGAATATGTTGGAATCAAGGAACACTGAGAGGGGGGTGAATCAGTTTTCAACAAAATTTAACTTTATTAATCTGATCTTTAAACCACTTATAACATTCAACCAGGAGAAATATGCAAACACATAAAGCAATCATCCACAACACCATAACACAAGGATTTTTTATGTGGAAACCTTGTTAAGGGAAAAACCACTGTGGAGGTTAATTCACAATTTGAGTACGCAAAATATAAGTGTTTTACAAATGAGGAATGCACTTGCATTCAGACACATTGCCTAGAGCTCACTACTCAAGATTAGGAAGGCTCACTGCCTTACAAAAGATTTGGATTACATCAAAAGAGTTGAATTGAGAAGATAGCATCTACAAATGCCTGATTATAGTTCTGGTTAGGATCATAGATCGAATTCTAGACCTTCTATCTAATTTTGCACTTCTCTCTATTTTGTTTCAATTTGTTTCTCAAAATCCTTTATTGCACAAGTGAAACTGTGCATAATTGCTCAACTGACCTTCTGATATTCGCAACACACATTGACTTATAGCGAACATCCCTCAAAATGAAATAATTGATCACTTATATATATCCTCTACTCAGGATTTAATCGCTTCATGTTGGCTTCAATAAAATAGAAAATATTTACCAATTGTCGGCTAAAATCATGAATAACATTTAACGCGCATCCACCAAAGTCAGCCACAACATAGTGAGGACCCAAAACAAAATCTCCAATACAAAAATACTTTAAACAATTTCGCCTTGAACATCTGTAACACCCCACAATCACTTAGTCAGCCTTCTAGCACTGTTGAACAGAAAATCAAATGACTGGATCTCCCAACTCGTACACCAATTGATGCGACAAAACAAAACTTGAGAATAATACATTCTAGATACCCAATGACCTTCCCTAAGATCCATAACCAAAACTAATGATTTGGTAATGCATATGGATTGACAAACTCAACTTCAGTTGGATACCCTATTCTTCACTCTATCTTTTGGTATAAATAAATACTGAAGTGTGAACCAAATCAATGACTTAGGTTTCCATCAATGACAACACCATAAGCCATATGCCAACAATCTCCCCCTTTGGCATTGATGGAAACACTTAGTGAAAAATGACTAAGTGTCAGAACCTTCAAGGCTTCAAAAAGCCATAGCTGACAAAACTCCCCCTGATTTTGATAAGACATTTTTCACTACTCTCTCCCCCTTTGACATAAATGACAAAAAGATAATAAAGGATTTTCCTATAGTATTCCAAAAACTTGCTTATTCAAATACTAATTCAATTTTTTTGAAAAGATATAGCTGCTACTGTGCTAGAAGATTTTTTTGTATTTTTGCTTCATCTTCGGAAGAAACTTCTTCCATGCTTCTACTGCAATATCAGTAATTATGATCATGTTTTTTTTAGATGTCCGGTTGATAATCTTGATGAGGGATTCCAAAATGGTGATGGATTCTTCTAATATCTCTCCTTTCCTTAGTATCTCAATCAATTGTTTCGGCTTGCATTCTGTTAGGTCCTTTACTTTCCAAAAGGTTTCAACAATCCTGTCTCTGGTGATTTGAAAATTTGTATGCTCTGTCTGTAATTCCTAAATCCTTTTCTTAATTGCACCATCTTGCTCCCGAAACATGTTAAAATCTTGTCCAATTATGTTCAACTCTATTTCAATTTGTTCCAGATTGTCTTTGTACTTGTTGATTGCATGAGGCCATCAAAGATAGTAGTTATAGATGTTGTTTGTTGTGCTTATGGATTGCTGTAGTTGATTCGTGTTCCTTTTTAGCTTGGCGAGTGATAATCTGTACTACTTCTTTAGGTGTAGGATTAATTCTTCTTCTTCCTTGTTGTGAGACTCAGAGTCCATGATTTCCTTGACGCATTCAATCATATCTTTTGGCAACATATTCTGAAAACTCGCCAATTTGATATGATTGTGCACAAGATGAGCACTTAGTACATTTAAAATCATGTTATGCTCATATGAAGGTATGATAGACCATATGTTGGAAATTTTCTACATTCCATATTCCTCGTGAATAAGCTACAATAGCTATTCTTTGGTTAAATCACCTTCTTCTTCACTTTCTTCTTTTATTTCCTTTTCTTGTTCTGGTTCAATTGTTTCTAGTTCTTTTTGTAGGGTGTCCTCAATTTCCTTATCAGATTCCTCATCTTGTATGTTCACAATCACTTGTTCTTTTCCTTTACCTTCAACTCTTGAAGTCTTGCATGTTGGTGGAGTAAAGATAGCAATTTATTTTTCTCTTTTCTTCTTTTGCTCCATCTCATTGAAGGAGGAACCAACTTCAAGTGCCCTTACCGGAAGGGGAATACTAATTGAGCCAAAATTTCCTAGCAACCCTTTAAAGAAACTTCCATATACTTGATCACAATTTTCCAAATTGTTAGAGTAAATGTAAATCTACTTGCAAACTGGTTCACTTTCTTCCCATATTACATTGTTGTTCAATGGTAAGCAATTCAAGAAATACATCACAAGGCATATAACCAAAGTACCAAACCTAAAATGGTAATCTGTCTTCTTTGTCAATTGTGTGTTCTCCATCAGTTGATCTTTCAGTAATCTGCAAAGGTCAAAATCCTGATCTTCCATTATCATCTTGTGTGAAATGTAAACAACACCTGCCGAAGTTGCACCTTCTCTGATTTTGAAAAATATTTTGTAAGATACTCCATACACAATGTACCTTGTCATTGAATCTCTGATTGTTGAGATTATCAATGCCTTTTGATCTCCAATTACTCTAGTTAGGGTTTCAACTTCTTTATTTTAGATTGACTTCTTCCTCAGCACATCCCCAACTTTGCATAACCCAGTTACAATTCCAATCACTTATTTTGAGATATGGTATGGTTTATTCAGAGTTAGCATATCTTCATTCAATATATCTAGAATAAACTCAATGATTTCTATGTTTACGAAATAAGGGAATTCACTCCAAATATCCAAGCTTTTGTGTTTTCCTTCTTTCAACCATCTCAATTCATCATGTGACAACATGTTTCTTGCAGCTCTAATCTTCTCACTGCTATACTCATCTAGGTTTATCATTCCTTTGATTTGCTCCATTTTACCTTTCGTACTCATGTCTTGAAAATAAGCTCTACACCAAATTAGATTGAAAATTCTCGATACAATTGAAGTACCTAATGGATTAGGGTTTCACCGTCGAATTATCTTCACACTTTCTAAATTCTAATGTGGAGTGCTCTCCTTCTTTTCTTCAGAATAAAGTGGAAAATAAGGGTTTCAACTTTCTTTTTATAACTTGCACACCTAACTTTGTTATAATAAATGATTTTTCCCTAACTCATCCAGATACCTTGTTCCATACACTATCAAAGATAACTCTTCTATGGACCTTCAATTCTGCATAAATACTCTCTCCAACTGTTTCAACAGCATCTGCAGATCATCAGTGCAATCACTACACTCATCCACATTCCAGTGTTAAGTACCGACAGAGGGTTTAAAGGATTTTCCTGACAACTCCCCCTAGGCCAAAGGCCCAAGACTAATTCCTGGAGGAATTACCAAAAACAAGTTCTAGTGCTAGCTCATTTCCTACAACAGAGGGACTCTTCTTCACCCATGTCTTCTTCATCTGATCTCTTATTTCATCCATAGTCACTTTCCCTTTTCTTTTATCATCTTTCTACGTATTGCTTCCCTTGTATGATGGACCTCTTCTATCCATATTTTTGTTTCTACAAAATCTTGTAATGTGACCATATATGTTGCAATTGTAGCACACCATATTTCTTTGTCTAGATAGTTTATTCCATTGATTTCTTCTCGATCTGCACTGGTTAGCAATATGCCCAAATCTTCCATAGGTATAACATTTAACATTCCTTCTATTGACAGAGTTGTTTGACATATTTCATATGCCTTTTTGCTTTGTTCATCTGATTTCCTTGCCTGAAATTCCCTTGTTCAGATCCATAACTTTCTCCTTTCTCATATCCAAGACCTCGCTTGCTGTTTTCATTCTTTTGACCTTGAGTCAGCTCATCAAGCTTAACTTAGTTAATCTTGAACATCTTGTAATCATTTGCAGTAGCAAGTTCATCCCTAAGAATAATAATCTTTTTTTCAAGCTCTTCTTCATTGTTTCTATATTGTTGCAATTCAATCTCTAACTGAATGAATTCTCCATTAATTCTGCTACATTCATCAGATCTTTCTTTTAGGGACTAGGCAAGATTTTCCTCATTCTTCTTTCTTTCTTCAATCTCCTACTTTAGGGTAGCATTGTCTCTGGCAAGCTTTTCACATTCTTCAGTCATTTCCTTTAATGTTTGATTTAGGTGAACATCATCCATCCTTTTTCTCTCTTTTTTCTTAATCTGGTCATAGAGATCCTTTCTCTTCTCCTTGGATTTAATAATCTAATCCTTCAATTTTTGAATGAATTTCTCAACATCCTTAAGATTTGATTTCAATTCTTGGACTTCTGCTTTAGACTAATCAAGATCATCAAGTGCCACCAAAATTTGTTGTTGAAGACTACCAAAGTCCATTACATTCCAAGATCCACCTCAAGCTGTTAAACTTCTTCTGAGGAACTTAGCTCTGATACCAATTGTTGGAATCAAGGAACACTAAGAAGGGGGGTGAATCAATGTTCAACAAAATTTAACTTTATTAATATGATCTTTAAACCACTTATAACATTCAACCAGGAGAAAGATGCAAACACATAAAGCAATCATCCACAACACCATAACACAAAGATTTTTACATGGAAACCCTGTTAGGGGAAAAAACCAAGGTGGAGGTTAATCCACAATTTGAGTACTCAAAATATAAGTCTTTTACAAATGAGGAATGCACTTGCATTTAGGCACACTGCCTAGAGCTCACTTCTCAAGATTAGGAAGGCTCACTGCCTTACAAAATTTTTGGATTACATCAAAAGAGTTGAACTGAGAAGATAGCATCTACAAATGCTTGATTATAGTTTTGGTTAGGCTCATAGATCTGGACCTTCTATCTAATTCTACACTTCGCTCTGTTTTGTTTCAATTCACTTCTCAAAATCCTTTATTGCACAAGTGAAAATGTGCATAATCGCTCAACTGACCTTCTGATATTCGCAACACACATTGACTTACAATGAACACCCCTCAAAATGAAATAATCGATCACTTATATATATCCACTACTAAGGATTTAATTGCTTCATGTCGGATTCAATAAAATAGAAAATATTTACAAACTGTTGGCTCAAATCATGAATAACATTTAATGTGCATCCACCAAATTCGGCCACAGTATAGTGAGGACCAAAAAATAATCTGTAATATGAAAATACTCCAAACAATTTTGCCTTGAACATCTACAACACTCCACAATCACTTAGTCAGCCTTCTAGCACTGTTGAATAGAAAATTGAACAACTAGATCTCCTAACTCATACACCAATTGATGCGACAACACAAAACTCGAGAATAAGAGATTCCAGATACCCAACGACCTTCCCTGAGATCCACAACCCAAACTGATGATTTGGTAATGCATATGGATCGACAAACTCAACTTCAGTCGGATACCCTGTTCTTCACTCTATCTTCCGGTATGAATAAATACTTAAGTGTGAACCGGATCAATGACTTAGGTTGCCATCATTGACAACACCAAAAGCCATATGCCAACAAAAAATTGTGAGAGAGAAATTTTGTAGAGCTTCACTGTGAAAGTGAGAAAGCAAGAGAGAAAAAGAGAATAGAGACAATAGAGAGCATGGAGAGAACTGATAGATTGCAAGATTGATTGATTTTATTTTTTTCAAAATAAAGTGTTTTAAGAAGGTATAAACATGCAAGGGTTTTCCTAGCGTTCCTATGAACTAGTAGAGGTTTTACACTCACTGGTAGGTGGGAAATGTAATGTCTCAATTACTACTACAATCGAGAATATACTCAAGACGTTTCTGTGATGTGTAGACGTCTGTGTGACATGCGTTAGTCCATGACATAAATCCACTTTAACAATAGGAAATGAACAGGTTAAGCAATTAAGGATTAAATTAAAGTTCGATAAAATAGACATTGCATCATTATCTTTAATTTATCTAAAGGGGAGGCTCATTTGATGTGAAATTGCATAAGATGCAATTTATGACATTACAATTTATAATGCATTTGATGAAATTATTTTCAAACATCCTTCTATTAATAATTTAGAATTAAATTTTGTATGGGTACCATCTAGCAAACCAATATTGAACCTTTTAATGGTCAAACAATTAGAATTACGAGTAACGGTTTTGACATATATTGAATATATTATAACAAATAGACATTTCTCTAAAAAACAAGCAACTAATAAATTTAATTGAAACAAGAGATATTTTTTTAAAAAATTTGTACATAAAATTATCTCTAAATAAAGCATTAAGAAGTAGAAATTAAATAATGGATATTACTTATTACTCTCTAACAATTTAAAGTAAAAGTAGTGATTTCAACTTCACTCAAAATAAAATAGACAAACTGTCAACTTTCACAAACTCATTTTCGTTCATCTGTTTCATTAAACCGTTTATTGGGGCTATTCAGTTGTCAAAGCTTTCAAACCCAAGATTAAACCCACGTTGGTTTAATTCCAATTAAAAACAAAAATGAAACTACGAGACAACAGCAATTCCAATTACATGTTAATTAATATCAAATGAATCTGAACTTATAAGTGATATCAAATTCATTCTAAAGACAGTAAGTTTGTTCAAATTCATGAAACAATTATTATAAATAAAATCCCATATTCTTGGACAACAACTATACAACAAAACTTTTACAAGTACAAGAAGATATGCTCTTAGATTTATTTCAAACATGTGAAAATATAAGAAAGATTTAAAGTTTTGTTAAATATTGATTTCTTCTTTGGCTTCTTCTCAAATTGTCAAGATATGCACTAATTTTGAAGTTGCATTCCTCCACAACAAACATTCATTCCACAGAAGTAAATAATACCAGCCCAAATAGTTGTTTTATAAGCGATTATAAATGTACTTTTAGCCCAACGTTTAAGGTTGTATTTGTCTCAGAAGACAAGATGGCCATGTTCAACTAACGTTTGCATTTTAACGTCGATATTCTCACACCCATTTCCTATAAAATATGATGGTCAACTTAGGTTTTTGGGGAAAGAGCAAAGTGAGAGTATTTGACTTCATTATTTTCTACAACCAGTCCGTGCTTGCGTTGGAAGAAAGTCTAATAAGGGCAGTTTTGTCTTTAACATTTGTATGGACTTGTTTGTTGTCATTTGATCCAGCGATTCCCTGTAACACAAGCTATCGCTCCTTTCAAATTACATGCAAAACGTCCAAATTAATGGAGATTCCCAAGCATATGTGAAGAGTTGTCTTGCTCATGGAGACTGCAAAGCTTGGTCTATTGTTTTGCTTTTCCATGAGGAAGTAGGTACCCTTGGAACAATTCTTTTTCAAATGGGTTCTTAACAATTGAGAAAACAAGGGATGGGTGATTGAATTGTTTAGGGGTTGGGTAGAGATTACATAGCATGCACCTCTATAGACTTAGATTATGATTGAGCTACCCTTTAATATGAGACATGGATTACTATAGGGCTATTAGGTTTTGGGAAAACAGAGGATGGGTAATTGAATTGTTTAGGGGTTGGGCAGAGATTACATATCATGCACCTTTGTAGACCTAGATTATGCTCGAGCTACTCTTTACTATGAGACATGGATTACTATAGGGATATTAGGTTTTGGGAAAACAAGGGATGAGTGATTGAATTGTTTAGGGTTGGGTGGATATTACATAACATGCACCTTTGTAGACCTAGATTATGCTTGACTGACCCTTTAATATGAGACATGGATCACTATAAGGATATTAGGTTTTCATAAGTATAGGATTTTGACTTTTATCCCATAGGGGTCTCTAAGTCTAAAGTCTAACTATTCTATGTGAATTGAGTATTCCTTTTGTTCATTTTTGTATGATGTTATTGGATAGTTAGGGATGTTATCTAATATAAAAACTACATTAATAATTGGGTCAATTTATGTATCCAATTAAGGGAATGCATTGAAATGGATCTCACCTAATCTCTTTTCAATCCCATCTTTTAGGGTTTGAAGTTAATAAAAGAATCAATTACTTCAATAAGTCAAATGTGAGCTTTTGTTGTTATTGTCAATGCCATCTAATTAGAGATTGTCCTTTCTACAAACTATGCCCCTCACCACTACCTCTAATGGCTCTAGACTAGAACCGTTTACCTTAGAAAATCTCCCCTCTTTGATTGACTCCTATCCTCCACCATTCTATCTTCTTCCCACTAGAGACCTTCCTCTACATGTCCCTCATCATACAAATATATTGTCTTTGAAGGATAGAAAATGGTCTACATAAGAGACTTTACCAACACTTAAGATTAAGGTTTTGTCCCTACCAATATTTAACAACCAACAAACCCTAATAAAGCTATATATCACTCACCCTCTTGTGAGAGAAATCTAATCGATTTATTTATGGAGGCTCAAACCCTCCTCTATGAGAATAAGTAATCTTCCCTTAAGAGAAAAGATGATATACTCTTCTCCACTTTTCCCAATGAAGTGCAAGATTTAGCCTTGGAATATGAGGGAGCTACACACCCTATCTCATAAGTATCAAATCAAGCAATCTATTTTAACTATTTAAAAAGAGGCTTAGTTATTTCATACTATCCATAATGAAGATAGAGGTGGAGTAATGATTGTACTT
Organism: Sequoia sempervirens; assembly: GCA_007258455.2. NCBI lineage: Eukaryota > Viridiplantae > Streptophyta > Pinopsida > Cupressales > Cupressaceae > Sequoia > Sequoia sempervirens. The sequence goes on from VDFB02343060.1 coordinate 16,950, forward strand.
GGTCCTTGCTTGCTAAATCCTTTGTAGCCTTAAAAGAAGTCCAAAATAAATTTTTTGTTTAAGACACTATTCTATTTTAGGGATGACTATTTGGATCTTGTTTAATGCATTCCCTTAACCCCCCTTTGATAGCATAGACACCTAAATTATGTCACTCTTACCATCACCATTTCATCCTATTCAATCAATCACATATTATCACCTTATCACCAAGTAAGTGCAAGAAGTTGGGTTCACAAAGAGGGGAAATTTCAGCCCAAAATAATGCCAACAGGAATGGGCGCCCATTTTGAAAAAAATGGGTGCCCATTTAGGAACAAGATCCTGAGTCAAAATTTGAATGGGTACCCATTACGAAATGAGTACCCATTTTGTTACGATTTAGATACCCATTTCATAAAGCTATTTATTTTATTTTCTTAAATGAATGTTAGTCATTTTTACCCTAGACTTCCATGGACAAAGAGCAACCAGGAAAAATAGGTAACCTTTGCGGAGCTATTTACACCTCCAGATCATGCTTGCCACCTCCTCCCTTCCACGTACCGAGTTTTAGCAACCTCCAAGTTAGGATTTGTTATTTTTTTGTTATATATTTAATGTTTATAGTTTGTAATTAGGCTTTACATTTTAGGTGTATAATTTAGCATTTATAGTTTGAAATTACATGGTTTATATTTTAGGTTATTTTAATTTTCATATGTAATTAGAATAAATTTTATAGCTCGTAAAACCCATTTATATTTAAATATATTTAATCCATGTAAAACATAAACTTGTAAAGAATAATATCTCCTAAAAGATATAGAAACCAAAACCTAACCTAGACATAAAAACTAAAACCATAAACCATAAACCCTAAACTAAAAACCCTAAAACTAAATAGATATATACTCCTATTGATAATAATGTTATGCATTTAATATACATCTTATTAAATTATGTTATACATATATATGTTATTATATAAAAAAATCAACACAAAGCATTTTAAAATTAATGTGCAATCTTCTATATATGTACAATATATATTATATTTTCTCTAAAGGTTCTCTTAGTTTTCCATGCTTATGGTCACCACTATGTTCATAATAAAAATCTCATGCAATCTTCTACATTCTAGAAGCTTTAGAGTCATATATTTTCACTCTTAAACACAAATATTGCCATGATGACTCATGGGAAAATAAACGTATGTCTAGGTAAATATCCTATTTTTGTTATTAATTATAGTTTTAATTTTCTTTAGATCTAAATAAATCCATTTAAGTACCGCAATCTACAAAATTTCCAAATGTACATAGAGCCCATTAAAATAAGTACTCATGATTTCTCAAGTGATTGATTAATTCTAAATGCTTATATGTAGGAAAAGTAATTGCAATGCACAATTTTTAATTTTAACACCTTTCTCGTCATGTATGTCAATTTATCATTCATATGAATCACTTCCTCATTATTTCTATGAGTTCTTAAATATGTTTTCCATGTTCATTCTTCATCCTCCACCCATGGAAATTATGGAAAAAGTTTGAATTGGGCTTAAAACCCATATATTTTGATATGTGATGCAAAGGGTCCTCCCCTCATGCAAAATGAAAAATAAACAACATTCTTACAATATCATAATATTAAATATACATTGACATGGGCGATACTCTACTCCAACATAATACAAAATTACAACAAAAATAAAATAGATTTTATTAATTAAACCCAACACACTACACACGATCTTCAAATGACCTTTCTCATATTACACATATCCATGTACTCCATCCTTCAATCTAAGTCTTCACTCCCTATCTCTAATCTACACCTCCTTAGTTCCCTCTTCTTTATAGTATTGTAGAGTAGGGCCAGGTCATGGGAGAGCCCTAAGGAACGAATTGCCCTAAACTACCTCAAGTTGATCAATAGTTAAGGACAAGTGCTTTAGAAATTAGGTAGCAAAGTACAAGGGTCTCAAGTTGCGACTTAGATAGCTCTCTGTTTGAGGATGGTAGTGCAAGAACCATATTTCAGCACATCGCACTAGAGTCTCAGAGATGCATTGGCATCTTATATGGACAATGAGTCAAATAACAACCAAAGACACTCAAGGTCTACTTACAACCTGAATAACGAAGTTTTATAGTTTGACAGTTTAATATGAAAATGTGGAAATGAACAGTAAACCAAGAAGAATACTAGAAAGAATTATTCTAGTGACAAAAATGATGAGGAAAGAGTAGGAAAAAATACTACTCATGCACAGTAAAGTTCTCCAACTAGCTTTGAGCAGATAAACTGGTACCTACACACACATAAATAGGAAAAGTGTTGGTTGTGTTTTGAGGTCTACCTCAGTAAGACCCCTATTTCATTGTTCCCACCTCCACAAACAACCAAATATGCAATGACATAGAGAAAAAGCTAAAGAAGATGAGAGAATGTAAATGACACAAAAAGGTAGAGAGCAATGACAACCTGAATGCTACTCTACAAGATGATAGATGCGAAATGAAAATACACAATGATACCTTCCCTATTATAAGCACTCAAGGTCGATAGAGGAAAGAAGAGAACAACACCGCCATATCGAGGAGATAAAACTTCGTAAACCTACAACAATGATGGTTTTGAAGCAAAGAGACCCAAGTAGAAGGTTGGTAGCAGCAAGATAGAGCAAGAAAATGATCAAGAAGAGAGAGATATTGAGCTTGAGAATGAGAGAAGCAACATGAGAGTGAGTTAGCAAATGTAGAAGAATGAAAGAATGAGTTTGAATCAGAAAAATGGAGGCAAGGAGTCATTTTTCATTGATCAAGACCTGGTAGAGGACATTACCTTCACGACCAACTAGGAAACATAACACTTCTACATATTTTAGAGGTAGGAATCTTCCAATACAGTTGCACAACATGGAGACATCCACATGGCGTGCGTGCGTACCCAACAAATATTCCTCCATTGACACAAAAAGACAAGGATGTGTGGGAAGATCAGGAAAACAATGGTGGGTTTATGCATCTTTGTACTTGTAATTCTAACTTAAGGGTAAATAAATGGGAAATTTTCCTAGGGTGCAAATTTGCACCATTACATTTTTCCCTAGTTTCGTGAGCATATGTGTCAATGTGTTTGTGAGCTAAAGTAGAAAGAGGTTGGCGCAACCATAGTAGGAGGGTCCTCAAGGAGAACAATCTGGACCATGTAGCAAGAGTAACACAACAAAATCAACACAAAATATGGAGGTAAATGCAGATTCAAATATTTTTATTATCAGAAAAAATTAATTACAATTGTCTGGCAACATCCAAGCTTACAGATGTCGCTCACAGGCCTGATAAAACATGCTAAAAAATACAACATTCCTATATGCTCCTATATGCGAGTGAAAATATTACATATTAGATCCCATATCTATTTTATTCTAATTGATTCCACTTCCCCCCTATCCTAATGATTCTTACATAGCTTTATATAATATCCAAAATTTTGGAATCTTACACATCGGCCAAAGATCATTACAATCTCCAATGAAGAAAATGTAATGCGTGCATGAAATAGGTCGGCCTCAAATTTGAATTTCATCTCAGCAAATGCATAAGATGAAGTGTGGACTCATAATGAAGGTTGGGGACACTCCATGCAACAATTTGAAACACATCTCGAGGATTCACAAGTTATAGGAAAGATCCACGACAGATCAAACTAGCCGTTAGGCTCAAAATTTATTCCGATGTTGGTTTCTAAAAATGTCACTGATTTTGAAAGCGATATTTTTCCAGAAAAAGATCCAATCATTCTGAAATTTTTGCACAAGGGAAATGAACATGTCCACGATGTAAACATGGATCCACAAGGTCTGGTGAGCAAGTATGGTGATACGCTAAATCTTCCAACTTGAACAAGAATAAGAACAAAACTGAAAGGAAAATATATTTTTTTGGTTGATGCAAGATTGCCAAGAACCAAGGATGCTCTTGCATTAGAGGTTGAATAGAATATACCAATAATGTCGAGGATGTAGTTCTTTGATCCAACATACCTAGACATGAAAGATGGAGCTCCATAGGTTCTCGGTCCTGCAAAGCTAACTATGATCTCAGAACAAACATGTTAGGCTGCAAACAAAACATGTTAGGTGAAAAATCTAATAATAAGACACTCATTCATAAGACATGAGAAGACACAAGCCAACATGATAAGACATAGTCTGATCAGATACATTGATTAGATAGATAAGACTATAGCTGCTACAAACTACTTTGTAGGACAGTCACAAAAAAAGTGGGTCTAGTTAGGTTTTCCCCAAGCTAGACACCAAGATATAATATTTCTGACATTAAGACACGCAACATCAAATATTAGATAAAAGACACACATTGTAAGACACCAAAGAGATATTTTGAGAAGAAAGGTTTTAAAAGGGGTTCCTTTGGTAGGGAACCCTTTAAGACACCAAGGGACCATTCAAAAGAACACTCCAATTGAAAGACACTACATTTTTTGCAAGTTATTCTATCACCAAGGGATCCTTTTCAAAAGAAAATTTTATCCAAGGATCCTAAGAGAATACAAAATTTTGGAAAATAAGAAATTTTAGTAAGGGATTATTTTGTCAAGGAATTCATTGCAAATAAAATTTGAAACCAAGTAATCCTTTTCAAAATAATTCACCTTACTGAAAATTAGAACATGGTAGCCCCCCCTTAGGATGGTGTGTGCTACGCAAAGGAGAATATGAAATCCTAAGGAGAGAAAGGAGATGCAGAGATGTGACATGCAACACATGATGAGATGGATGTGTGGTATGTTGTCACACATGTGAGGGACAACACATAAGAACCACAACATCAAGAAGCAGATAGAGAAACAAATAAATCAAGAGACAAGGGGATCTGAGAATCTTGGGTCAGATATATTCATAGATACAAATAAATATAATATGGTGTATGAAAAAATGGTCATCAATCCCCAAAGTTCTTAGAACATGGAGAGCACATGAAGACAAAGTGAAAATAAAAATTGGGTCATGGAAGAAGGCCTAAATGCCCCCAATGCTTTGCACCATCCCCAATATTGAAAATCAATTTCATGACACATAGAAGAATGATGATACAAATAGAAGAAGTGCACAATTTTTTTTTACGTATGTATCCAAGCACCTACAAGGGTATCGAGGGTCCTTGAGGTAGGGTAACAAACATAAAAATACAAGCATGAGGGAACACAAATACATAAACAAATCTAATCTATAGATAAAGAAGAGGTACCACCCTAGTCCTCATCAACCAGTAGGTCATCTTGTTTGCAATCTAGATCATTGTAAGGGGAGGGAGAATGGGCCTACAAGGGTAGGATAGCCAAGGTTGTACCTTTTGACTCACCTACAACAAGGGCTAGGGAAGAAGGCCTTCTTCACCAAGCTCTTGTGAAGCAAAATTAATTGATCTTGTAAATATTGAAGATAGAGACGGGATGTCATCCGCCAAATTGAACATGCACTTTACCAGAGTGCCATGTGTCAACCAAGTGGGAGAAGAATGAGACACCTAAGATTCATTTCCAATCTCATCAAGAGGGGAAGTGACAAACTTCGAGGATGCGGGTGCTACCTCTGCGACGAGGACGACACAGGCAAGACAAAACTAAATTTCGAAGAAGGTGAACCCTTCTTCTGAACTTCACTCATAGTGAGGTCATCCTCCAGCTTGTGATTTAGTAATGGATGCAAAATCCCCATAGAAGAAGCAGAAGTGGAGGAGGAAGAAGACAAAGCTGCAACAAACACCACCATTGTATTTTACATGTTTGTGGGCTGAGAGAAAGGAGGGATGTCTGGGAGGGACATCAAGAGAGGGGGCTCTATAAAGGGAGTGATGAAAACTTGCATCCTTTTAGGGTGAGCATCATCGGAACCCACTAAAGGAGCTAAAAGTAAAATAGAGGCGATGGGAACTAGGGAAAAAATAGCAGAAGAAAGAAAAACAACAAAAGAATATGTAAAGATAGATGTTAGTGGCTCCCCCTCCATCTTCTGAAAGGTGGTGTGTTCAACAACTATATCCTTTTGCATGTGCTTGTGCTCATGCACAAGCCAGTTACATCAATTGCGAGTGCTAGAAGACACGGCCTGAGTAGAGACCAAAGGGTGTTGCTCAGCCATAGGAGTATCCTTCACAACCATTTCCAATGGAAGGATGGTCTCCTAGGCATGAGAAAGAGGAGGAAGCAAAAGATCATAATCAACCATAGGAGGAGAAGTAGAAACAAGCACCTCAACAGTGGGCCTCTTTTCGTTCTCTGCCTTAAGGGTGGATGGAAGAATAGTAGGAGGCCACAAAGGCCAAGAAGCTGGAACAACACCACAAGAAGACTTCCCCCTACCATAGACAATAGGTTGTGGTACTGTGGGTAGCACAAGAAGCTCAAAAACCTAACTCTTCACTTTTCACCATGTGGGAACCATTGCAACAGGACAAGAAGTAGAAGTAGATGGAATCGTAGATGTAGAACGAGAAAACTCTAGAGCATGAGCAAGCTTCCACTTTCCCTTGGATGGGGTAGAAGAGGTAGCTTTTTGTTGTGCTACCATAGAGGCTTTAATAGAAATAGCATAAGGAGACACCAGATAACTAGCCTTTGACACTGAGCCTACAATCTTATATTTGATATAAGCCTTATAGAAAAAATCTCCCCTAGGAGGGAGAGGTCTGATCAAGGGAGGATAGAAGTGATCTAGTGAGAAGGTCCCATGTGACACTAGTAGTTTATAGCCAATGTCATGCACCACGTGCATAGTGCCTTCATGAGGGAATTTTAAACATTTATGAAATATAGAGGCAATTACATTCATAGAGTCTAGCCTTGGAATGCCTAGCCTAACTTTGAACAGGTTAGACTATGAAATGATAAAAAATGAGACACCAACAGTTGTGGGTCCTACCAAGACTGATAAAGAAATTGTAAGGAAAGCTTAGGTGCAAAACAAACTCTCCTAACATCAAAACCTCGGGGAAGAATGTAGAGGTGACTTTAAATTTTGAAATTACAATTCAATTAAGATACACTTGAAAGGATTAATAGAATAGAAAAATGAACATACACAATTTGGACACTAGATTTACGTGGGAAAACCCTTATGGGAGAAAAAACCACCACACCAAGAAAAGCCTCTTTGTATTATAGTAAAGAAAATTACATACAAAGTTCAGACTTAACTTTCTGATGTCAATTTACAACAGCAACATTTCCTTGATCAACCTTGTATAGAACATCCCAATTACAATGCTCTCTGAATTGAATTCGTACATATTGATCACACATCGAACTGTTCACCAAACTGATCATCATCTTCGATTACAGAGTATATCCATGTCGTTCATGGTCTGTTGATCTTCCTCATAGGAACAATCGCAACAGTCCAACTGCTAGCAGTTCACATTTTGCTTCTCTATTGGTTGAAAACAAACCATGTAGGATAGACATTCAGTCAAGGTGTTCAAACAGTATTGCATGCCGATGAGACACTAAGCTATGTCTCCCCGATGCCACAATGCCCGATTATCGTTATTGGCCAGAGTCACCACCATCGGTAAGAGTCATATTGAGTTCAAACCTATCGCTCAGACTCACCTATCACGAAGACATCACATCGATATCCACTGCATAACTATCACCCATACTATCACTATCGGTGAGAGGTCATACCGAACACAAATCCATCTTGTGCTAATCTATTGGTGAGACAAGTGCTATCGGCAAGAGTTCTCACTGAACGCACCTACCTGTCGGTGAGATAAACCTTATCGCTAAGACTTCACACCGATGTTCAACTCATCTAGCTCTATCGGCGAGACCATCGCTAGCGGCGAGACATCATACCGAGCACAAAATAATCAAAGAGAGTAACGCTATTGCCAAGAGGTCATATCAAATGCACCAGCCTGTTGGCAAGACCACATCCATCGGCAAGAGTTCTTACCAAATACAAAATTGTCAGGCAAGATTCTTCCTAATGATCACTAGGAGCCAACCCATCGCTGAGACTAGAGCTATCAAAATGAATCACTCCCAAGATTCAACTATCTTCCCGATGTGTTCCATTTGTCGCCAATGTGTACAAACTTGGTGAGACACACTTGGTTGGAATAAGTCATTATGAATGTTCATGCCTCTCCTCAATGACTTATGTTGCCACAAGTCTCCCTGATAACCATTAGACACCAACCCGTCGGCAGGAGATCTATCCGAACGGAATGAGATGAAAGTTGCATAGTGATCGACATGTCTTGCCGATGACTTTCGTCGGAAAGAGAGAACCAAAGTCATGGTGACCTAAGCACTTCAAATGTTTAGAAAACAACTGCTAGTCAGTAAGACTTCTAGATGGTCTCACCGACTTTTCCCTTATAGGAGTTTCATGTCAATAAGCCTGAGGCACATTTTCCAATAGAAATAGTGCCCATAGGGGCCATAGAGAGTCCATCATGGGTACGGAGAGTGGTATTCGACTCTTTGTATCTCTCCTTATGTAAGTTGTTTATAAATAAAGTTTCCTCTATTATCCCATTAACCCGACTCTTTAAATCAACTAAGACGCCAATTATGAAATTTTTTGTTAATCCAAGTAGGAATGTATAATGGGGAAGGCTCCTTATTAAGAGGCTCATCATGCAAGGTAAAAGTTATATCAGGCACAAAACTCACATTTTCAAGAGGAGGGATACACATGAACGAAATAATGTTCACGTACTCAGATGGAACTAAATCAGAAGATGTAGAATATTTTGTTACTAAATTTGTAGACAGTGACCTACCTAGATTCTATTTTTGAATATCCAAGAGTCCTTATAACTACATATCTAGGGGTCATAGATTGGGTTGCAAATTTGTACGCCTTGCGACACATAAATCTACAACGCACCTAGGACACAAGAGAAAGATTCTCCAATACCAAGAAATGAAAATAAGGATGTTCACATCGGGTTCACCAAAAATGTAGAGTAGGTGGATTCATCACCCCCAAGGCTCCAAGTCACGAGAGAGCCCTAAGGAAAAATCTACCCTAAACTACCTCAGGTTGATCAATAGGTAATGAGAGATGCTTTAGAAATTGGGTGAGCAAACTACAAGGGTCTCAAACTGTGACTTAGACAACTCTCTATCTGAGGACGAAAACGTGGGAATCAAAATTTAGTGCACTGAACTGGAGTCTCAAGGATGTGTTGGCATCCTATATGAACAATGAGTCAAATAACAACCAAACACACTTAAGGTATACTTACAAACCAAATACTAGATTTTTATAGTTTGAGAGTTTAATAATGAATAGTACAACAAGAAGAATATTGGAAAGAATTATTCTAGTGAAAAAAATGATAAGGAAATAGTAGGAAAAGATACCACTCATGCATAGTCTAGTTCTCCAGCTAGCTTCGAGCAAAAAAACCTGCACCTACACACACAAAAACAAGAAAAGTGTTGGGTTGTGTTTTGAGGTTTTCCTTAATCAGATCCCCATTTCGGTGTTCCCACCTTCACTAATAGCGAGATATGCAACGATATAGAGAAAAAGATAAAGAAGAGGAGAGAATGGAAATGACACAATAAGGTAGAGAGAAATGACAACGTAAATGATACTCTACAAAATGATAGATGCAAAATGAAAAGACACCATGTTACCTTCCCTACTATAAGAACTCAAGGTCGATAGAGGAAAGAAGAGAACAAAACCACCACACCAAGTAGATAGAACTTCATAAACCTACAACGACGATGGCGTTGAAGCGAAGAGACCCAAGTAGAAGGGTAGTAGCAATGAGATAGAGCAAGAAAATGATCAAGAAGAGAGAGAGAGAGATATTCAACTTGAGAATGAAAGAAGCAGCATGAGAGTGAGTTAGAGAATGTAGAAGCATGAAAGAATGAGTTTGAATCAAAAAAATGAAGGCAAGGAGTTGTTTTTCATCATTCAAGACCCAAAAGAGGACGTTACCTTCACGACCAACTAGGAAACATAATGCTTCTATGGATTTTAGAGGTAGAAATCTGTCAAGATGACAGGGGGCACACAGATGTTCATACAACACATGCACATCCTTGATAAATATTCCTCGACTGACACAAAAATACAAGGACATACGAGAAGATTAGGAAGACAATGACAAGTTTATGCATCTTTGCACTTGTAATTCTAAAGTAAGGGTAAACAAATGGGAAATTTTCCTAGGGTGAAAATTACACCATTATAAGTATGCTTCTATACATTTTCTAATCAATTGGTCCTATCCTTCATCTCCACACTAGACACATTGTTTTACCATTTATAGCATGGCTTCCCCTCTTAGTCTAATATGTAATATTTGTTACTTGTATTTTTTAAATAAATGGTTTTTAACCATTTCACCCTCTATTACCTCCTTTACTGTGTACCCCTTCTATCTTTTTCAGTACACATTATACACCATTCATTATGTTGTGCGGCCTTGTTTGGCCTCCTTCAATGTTGAATTCAATACTTTGAACCTATACATATGCTCTCTTCTTTTGATACTCCTCTTATTTTGCTTCTTCCTAAACTCTTGGGAAACCTCTATGGTCAATTTCTCATGTAGTCTTCATAGCCTCTGTGCCATTATCCAATATTTTTCTTTCTTTCTTGAGTTAGCAACCAATATGTTACTCTTTATATCACTCATTAATCCTTTGTAGCCTCTCTTTAGTCTTTTTTGTGTGCCCTCTCTAGTCTCTAAGAAATTAAATTACTTAAGATTCCCTTAAAGTAGCTTAGCTCTCTTCCTCTATGCATCTCATCTACTCTTCTATTTGCACCCCTATCTTTCCTCAGGTTGGATTTGCAAGAAATCATCTATTCCACATATGGGTGCCTATTCTCTCTTCCTCACATGTAGCTCCCAAGTCTGCAATCTTTTACATTTTTTATATACTAAGCTTTTAAAGGCCTCAACTTGGGTGCAACCCCTTTCTATACACCAGACTAACTTTTCCTCGCAGACACTATTCTTCCTTGCAACCCCTCTTTCCTACCTATCTCAATGCCAAATCTCTATTTTATTAAAAATGCCCTCTCCATTTTATCTATTGATGACCTTTCATTTTTATATACAAATGTTTCTTTTGTCTTTTCTTATTTTATCTTTTGAGATACACTTAGTCATTTTTTGCATTTGGCTTATCTTGTAGAGGCATAGGCTGAGCATATTATGTATTTCTCATTTAAATATGTATTCCAAACAACAACATATGTACCCAAGTCTATATTTCATAGTTTTAAAATGGTGCTATAGATATTTTATTTCTATTTTCACCAGCCAACCATTAAACATTTAATCTTATTTTCCATAACCTCTGCAACATGATCAACATACATTAAAAACATGTAAATTATACATAACAATTGTCAATCGCCACACACCAAAAATGTGAAATCAAAACCAAACTAAAGAAAACAACTATAAATATTTTTTTGGTTGTGTAGACACTTAAATAGTCCTGATCGATATTACACATCTGAATCTGATTAATTAACATCATTTCCTCCTAAATCACTTCAAACTAACCATTTAATTAAATAATCTATATTATTTTTATTAAATTCAACATTTTCTCCTATTAATCAAATAATTAATTTTATTGGATTAATTAACCCTATTCCTTACCAATTCTCATCCCATTTAATTAAATAGTGTAATTCATTTAATTAAAAACCCCATGTCTTCTCATTTGATTAAATAAATCTATTTATTTAAATTAAATGTCATATTCTCCTAAATCCCTAACCCACCTAAGATTAACTAATTCTGGATTAATTAACCTTAAACCACTTGCTAATCTTCATTAGCAAATCCTCTAGCTTTTAACTCCACCTTGGTTAAATAAACCTATGGTTTATTAACCCCCCTTGTACATGAAATTAATTTCTTTTAATTAAATAAATAGGAAATTTCCTCACAAATGGATATCCCATGGGAATATTTTCTCAACAACCCATTTGTTGACTTTCCCTCCAAAGGATTTAAAAGTGTTGGGAATAGGATGCCATAATTACAATCCTAAACACATTTCATGTATTTCCTAAGTCCTTGGAAAGTGTTCCCCAACACTAGGATTAGAAAGAGATTAAATTAGAATGAAATGAACATGTAAATTGAGATTTGTAATTATTCCTAAATAATAGGAACTTGTGGGACGCCCAAGAAGAGCTCCTACAAAATAGGAGCACATGGGGCACCCACATTGAAGGCGGAACCCAACTTGCTTAAGTTAACTATTTGGAGGATTGATAACACTTAAGTAATGCATGTAAAGATCCTAAAAGTTATGGATTTATATTTACATGAGTGGAGTTCAGTTTAGTTTAGTTTAGTTTAGTTTAGTTCAGTTTAGTTATGGTTTAGTTATCTTCTATTGCATGTAGTTATTTTGAATGCTAGTTGACTTTAGTTGCATGACAAATAACAGGTGGATACTTATAGTTAAGTGGGGATGATCAATCATGCATAATGTTTGCATGAATTGATGGAGAGATATGTTTCAATTAACTAAGATTGAATTGGACCCACCTTGGGCACCCAAGTTGGCATCTTTCAGTTAACACCTTTTGCATGAGAAGATATTTACAAGGCTCAATCAAGTGGGCCCATTCTTGGGCACCAACTTTGAGGTGGAGCTTGCAAGATATTTTCTTGACTAGAGTTCAGTTAAGTGTTCAGTTTGGGATGCCTAAATTGAGGAAGAATTTGGTTTGATCACATATTACATTGTGGAACTCTACTTGCACAATCTAGGTGTATATTTTTGTGAGGAGCTTGTAGCTCTTGTATTTTACAACTCTTAAGAGTTTACAATGCTCATATTTTTCTATTAATTGTAGCAAGTGCATCAGAGTTTGTAGCAGGTTAGCAAGTTGAGCTTGTGCATGTGTGAGGGTTTGAAGCATGGCATGGGATGTGTGGATTCATGCTTGGTCACATGGAATGCATGGATAACTTGTGCTATAGAAAGTGTATGAGAGTTTTGTGTAGGTTGTGAAGAAGGATTGTTGAAGGAAAGGAAGCGTATTAATCAAGGATTGATACAATATTATTGTAATCTTGTTCTAAGGTTAAATAATACAAGCACTATTGATTATGTAGACATCGAAAATATATAGATTGATATCACACTCAATATTGATCTAATAACATCACTTTATCCTAAATTATCCCTATGTCTAACCATTTAATCGAATAGCTTTATCTGATTAAGGTCATCATAATTCCCCTTTTAATTAAATAAATCCCTCAATTTAATTAAATCACCGTCTCTGTGTAATTAGCTAGGTCATTTCATCTTCCTATCTTTATTTAATTAAATAATCCATATTATTTGTGTGATAGGTAAAATGTAAGCGTTAGAAAATGAGCAGCAAACTAAAGAGTGCAAATAAACACCAAAACAACCTACACCTCAAGATTAGCCTAAGTTGGAATCAACACAAGATAAAAGCAACAAATGGAACTTTATACCTTGTCTCGAATCGATCCTTTGGTTGGCCCTTCGATCTTTGATGTGTATGCTCCTTGGATGGCAAGATATGCAAACTAAATGATGATGTGAGGATGGGTGAAAATGGATGAAAACATAAAAATGACTAAGTGTAGATTGAGAAATAAAATTGCAAGAGTTTGGCTAGCAAAATGATCTCTCTCAAAATGAGAGAAAAGAGGGGGTATTTATAGGAATTTTGAGAATTCCTAGAGGAGATGGATGGCCAAGATTGATCCCCCACATGGCCAAGATGTAGGGCTATGGTGAGTTGAGAACTCACAAGCCCTCACATCTTGACATGTGGCAAGGGGAGAGGCTTAAGAAAGATGAGGTGGACATGAGGTGTAAGAGAAGTACATGACATGGATGTACTTCAAAGGACCATAGGGATTTGGTAAGATATCCTCATAAAGGATGTCCTTGTCCCATGTGGGTGAGAGGACATGTGAGGAATTAAAATTCCTCAAATATCCTTATGGGGAGAGGGGAAAGAATTTTAAATTCCAAAGGTGCATTGGGGGAATTAAATGTGAATTAAAAATTCACATAGGGAAGTGAGATGCCTTGTCCAAAAGGGGAAGGCCTTTAATAAGTTTGACAAGGACACATGTCATAAAGGACATGGGAAGAGAAAAGGAATTTAATATTCCTTGAAAGATGAGAGTGGAATTAAAAATTCCTCAAAGGACTTTGGGAAGACAAAAGGAATTAAAAATTCCTTGGGGATGGAAAAGAGTTGACCAAAGGGGGTGATTAGACAAGTTGATGAGGGGTTAGAGGAAGGTTAGGTGGCTAAGAGAGATTAGAGGCCAACTTGCAAAAGTTGGAGGATGTGACACCTCCTAATCAAGGATTAGGCATGTGCACACCTTAATGATGATATTAGAAGATGGATTAGGATAAGATAAAAATGATGGAGGATGTGACATGAAGGGAATTAAATAAATGGAATATTTATTTAATTCAATTGATGGAAAGAGGATTAAAGAGATAAGGTATTATTGATTAAATACTTAGGGATTTGGCAGAATTAAAGATATTAATTAAATAATAGTAGTATTACTTAATTAACGAAAATAAGATGAAAGGGGATGAATTTCGATAAATTAAGTGTCCAAATTTAGATGTCTACATTTTTCCCCTCTTTGAGATGGTGTTACGAAGTAGCATCATTTCAAAGAATATTAAAACATAGAACCTAGAAGAAGATGGTTAGATTGGAAAAGATGCCCCAGTCATTCAAAGAAGTGACTAGGAAGGAAGATGATGGAGGTGAAGAGATGAAAGTTAGGGATGAAGGATGCCCCCTCGAGAGGACATGGGTTCAAGAGAACACGGGTGGGCTCTCGAAATGGATGAGATGATGCAAGGGGAGGTGAAGAAGATGATGCAATGTGATGGAAGAGGAGGGGAGTGTGATGAAGGATGAATGGATGGGGGAATTTTGATAGACGAGAGGATGAAGAGGAAATGAAATCCAAATGCAATTTTCCATCGTCGGAGAACTGATTTTTGCTATAGCATAAGACACAAGATGCCAAGGTATGAAGAACCAAGGTGGATTAGTGTCTAATGCATAAAAAAACATAACAAACAAGAAGGCTATCCCAACAACCCAAAGTCATGATGACCTTGGTCGGGCTAGGTATTGGGATAACCACAAGCACACAAGGATGCCCCAGCATAACACAAGACTTCAGGGATCTTGGTGGGTACTACGTGGGACAACCGAGAAGACAGAAAAGATCAAGATACACCCCTATGTTGACTAGTCAAAGCACACCATGATATGATGGATCAAGGTGACCATGACAAGCGATGATAGGGAGCTCAAATGATAAACAAAAGCCAAAGCATCAAAAGATCACAATTAATTTCAAATGTCCTTTGCCATAGGATCAATCAAGGGGATGGATGGGATTGATGAGGTCTGTTAGGAAGGATGCATCCTGTTGAGACCGATGATGGATACTAAATTAAAAGATTGATATGATGCAGGTTATTCAGAACTAATTGGATTTGATGATACAAGTGAATCTCATTTGTTAAGATCCAGCTAGATAAGGGCATAGCTTGACGACACAATACGGGAGACATGACACAAGATAGGAGACCTCGATGGATGGTAAAGACGGGACAGACAAATAGGAACAAGATAAGAAGATTGATGATAGATGATAAAGGATCAGATGGACAAAGTAGAAAGATTGATGATAGGCGATAAAGGGACAAAGTGGACAATGAAGATCGATGATGGAACCCCGGGGGCAGATCAAATGATCGACCTTGCCTACGTGAAAGCACAGGGGCAATGTAGTTCGATAAAAGAACAGTGATAGATAATGGATGAAGGATGATGAGATAACCCCAGATAAGGGGATAAAATGATTGGATCGACATGATGGGACAAGATAGGCCTGTTGGATTGGATCAGAGGATGGTGACAAAGCTCAGGGATGGGATAGTTATCCAAATAATCAAAAGATGAATTAGGAGGATGATATGATGGAAAAGATGTGCAAAAGAAGCAGAAGTGATGGCGATAAGATAGATGACATTGGATTGCATGGGGAAAAGCCTATAGCTAGATACTAATGACAAGGGATTATGAGATGGGATGAGGGTCAAGGATGGGGGCAGGAAAAGGATTGTTTGGGTGGATTGGATAGAGGGATAAGGATTTGGGTGAGAATGGATGCCATGATGGAAGGATAGGAAGATAGGGATGGGAAGATGGATATAAGGATTGTGTGGAGGGATAAAAGATAAGGATGGGGAGATGGATATATCAATAAGGAGATAAGGATAGGGATGGCAACTCTACTGGAGAGTGATTTGATGGAATGAATGATGTCTCTAAGGACTGTATCACAAAGGAAGATAGATGCCCCCACTCTAGATATGTCATGTGTGAGGAGGCATGAGGGATGCAATAGAGAAGGATAGGAAAATAAAGGAGTGGGATGGATGAAGATAGGATGCATGGATAAGGAAGGGAGATTGAGGGTAGCATGACAGGTGGATCAGGAAGGTAGACGAGTGTGAATGACAGTTGGGATAGTGTGCAGATGAGGGGAATGTATGCTAAGAGGTGTCCAAAGCGTGCTTATATGTTTGCCCCATTGTTATCAAGATCACAAGGAGGATGGAAGGATTGGGATAAATGAGATATGCCAAGAAAGATGTGTAAGCTTGATAGGGTGGAGGGATGGATGAAAATGATGTATAGTAAGAAGATGGGTGCATAGCCGAAAGCGTAGCAAGAAGCATAGCGGATGGAGGGAATGCATATCAGGAAGTTTCCCCCAAGTGCAGATGGGGATTTACACTTGACGCCTGTTTTCCAGGTTTTCATCATGGTACTTATCCAAGGTGCTTGTTTGCCAAGTTTTCACCATTGGACGGATTATTTCTCTTGACTATTTTATTTTTTGATTTTTGATTTTTTTGACTCTTTTTTTTTTTTTTGACTTTTCTGGATTTTTGGATAACATGTGGAAGGAGATGGATAAGGATAGGGAGGTGAATAAGTGGATTTAGAAGACATGCGATAAGGATATGGATGAAGGACTCAAGCATCAAGTTCTATATCAGGTATTAAGAGCTCATGTTTGAACCGACTATTGGATGTTGGTACAACCTTAGGATAAATGGATGATGCTAGAGGATGAATGAGAGGGATTTGATGGGGAAGATACGGGGGATAATGGGTGGGATGTTGGAAATGGTATGGATAGAATAATGGGGTGGATACGTGATGGGGAGATGAGTTCAGGACCAACATTGGCACATGTGGTGATGGATGTGAAAAGATAAGAGGACTAATGGATGGAGAATGTGGGGATAATGGAGAAGATGGAATAGTGAATTTCGGGACATAGGGACCCAAAACAGACTTAGGAGATGAAAGGTGGGTATGATTAGCTTTTGGATTAGCAACTTTGGATTTTCTTACAAATTTCTCATTTGATGGCATTGCATCTTTTTTCTTTGGGATCCACATGGTTTTGATCTTTGCTTTAGTGGGCCTTTGTGGCTGATGGGTTTGATTTGGATTTAGATTTTTCTTCACTTCATCATGTCTTTTAGAGGGGACATGGGGAGCTTTAGATTCATGTGGATATTTGAATTTATGCATTTTTATGTTAGCATCCAAAGTGCATTTATTAGCAATGGGATGGGTGTGAGGGGATGGACGATGTGGAGCAATGGAGGTAGGAGTATAGGGATTACGTGTAGATGGGGGATGTTTAAGTATGTGTCTTTGTTGATCTTGATTAGGATGTTTATGATGGATGACATGGATAGGCGTTGGATGGGTGAAAGGATGAGATGGAGGAGGTGATCTTGGGATATACGGACCCAAGATGGATAGAGTAGATGAAGGACAGGAGATGGTGGATGGAGGGATGTAAGAACCCAAAATGGATGGAGCAAATGAAGGAGGAATATGGACGGTTGTTTTGAGGTGATACGATAGAGGAGGAGGGATGGCAGCATATGATTTGGTGGAGCAATGGGAAGAGCCGACATTTCTTTTGGAGAAGGCTCGTTGAGGATGTCTAGAAGTTGTACCAACATTTTTAGATTGTGAGTCTTGGGAAATAGATCCAAGACCTTGCATGCAGATTTGTTCTTTGACTTGGATGGGCTCTAAAATACCTTGCTCGTGAAGGCCTAGACCTTTTCCTTAATAGTTCATGTTCTTGAGCATTCGATCCATGATAGGATTTTTGTTATTCTGAAAACATGATGTGAGTCCATTATTAGGTGGGGGATGATGTGTGGTATGTACATTATGTTTTTCTTCCGCAAGGAGGCCACCATTGAAGAATGTGAGAGTTCCAAGGGGATATGCAAGCGGTGTGGGGATAGCATTTTTAGGTGATGATGGGGGATCCTGAGAAGGAGATGATGGGATAGCAGCATTTGGATGGGTGGTATCTGGAGAGGGAGTAGGGGATATGATAGGATCTGATTTTGTGGTAGCAGGCTCATGCAATGGAGATGAAGATGGAGCAGTAGAATCTTGAATGTCAAGAGGATCATGGGATGGAATGGATGGGGGACTGTGATCTTGCGGTAGACTAGATGGGATGGTAGGATCTTGATCTGGAGGAGGGGATATGTTGGCATGCTTTGGATCAGGCTCTTGACATGACTCATCATGTGCGAGAGGCATGATAATGGAGTCATGGGGGGACTCTTCAAGTGGGGAAGATGGAAGGATGGAGGATTCAAAATATTCCTAGGAATGGATACTAGGAGTGGAAGAAGTGGATTGGATTTGGGTGTCGTTGATAGGTTCGACGGCTCTCAGAGTAGGGGGTGGGTGTTCAATGGATTTGGTACATGTGATGGCAGGAGATGGGGACTCAGTGGATTCAGAGGATGTGACAGTATCATCAATGATAGGTGTTGGATGGAGAAGGGCCTCGTCACTAACAACCATGGATGATGGGTTGGGATGGCATGGTTCCACGACTGCAATGTGTGGAGTGGGAGATGTATTCTTTATTATAAGTCCTTGGAGAACTTCTGAAATGAGAGACTTGCATACTCTAGGATGAGATGGTGTGGTAAGAGTGGATGAAGGTTTATGGATTAGTGGGGGATTAGGACTAGGGATTGGTGGGCTAGGATTAGATAGGGGAATGGGATTGGATGCAGGACTAGGAATAGATGGGGGATTAGGTGAAGGGTTAAGATAGGGGTATTGGCATGGTGAATTAGGACACAAGGAGGTGGGTGGTGGATTGTAGTAAGGGTATGGGGATGGTGGATGGATGAGAAGATTGAGGTGGTGGATGGAGATAGGGAACTGCGGATGTCGATAGGATAAGGATAGGTTGGTGTATGTTGGATTAGAATAGGAAGGTGCGAATGTAGGATTAGGGTGAGCAGATTGGTATGGGAGATTGGGGTAGTGGGTATATGCGGATGAAGGATTGAGATAGGAGGATGTGGACGAGGGATTAGGATGAGGGTATTGTGATGGCAGACTAGGATAAGAGGATGTAGGTGTTGGATAAGAGGATGATGTAGATGAAGGATATGATGGATATGATGGACATCCCTTGTCAAAGGTAGCATAAGGAGTGTGATTAGGCATAGATGAAGACATGATGGGATAACTCGATGGGGTGATTGGATTTTGGAATGTGGGTGGAGAAAGCTTACTAGCAATGATAGTGTCAAGGGGATCTATGTCGTATACCTCTTGATCAACAAGACTTTCATTATCATCATTGACGTAATTAGGGTTTCCCTTGACTACTATTGATGGAGGATAAGAATTCATGATGATGAAAGGATAAAGATGATGGATAAAGATTTTGGATGGAAATGGACAAAAGCCCAAATCGGGATTTACGACAAGCTCAGATCGGGATTGGATTAAAGCTCAGATTAGGATGATTGGATGATGATTGGATTGGATTATCAAAGGATGATTATGACACCGAATCTGCTTCGAGATGGAAGTAGATTGATTGGGTCGAAGGTGATTGGATAGAGATGCGATTGGATTGGATTGGATTGATCGGATAGGATGACGAAAGGGACTGTAAACCCCGTTCAGAGATTATCTTAGATGACTTAGGATACTGATTGATCGGATTAAAGGATAAATGGATTATTGCAACACCGAATCCACCTTGAGATTGAAAATGGATTGATTGGGCCGACGATGATGGTTAACTTAGGATGGATGACAATCCTAAGAGGATGTTAATGATGACGGTCAGATTAGACACTTCGGTCAACTTGGATAATAACCCGAGACGAAGTTCAGGGGATTTGGGTGGGGAAAATGATGATTTGATTGGAGAAATGGATGATAGAAATGGATGAACAAATACTCAAAATGACCAAATGGTTAATCGGGATGGATGAACGATTACTTAGAACGAGTAAACGAATGATCGAACGATGGAACGAGGGTTCACAATGATGAAAGGAGGTGTGAATGTATGAATGTTTACTCGAAACGAGTAAACGGATGATCAGAAATGACAGAACAAGAGTTTAGAATGATGAAAGGATGTGTTGAATGGATGAACGTTTACTTAGAACGAGTAAATGGATGATCAAAATGATAGAACGAGAGTTCGGAATGATGAAAGGATATGTTAAATAGGTGAATGTTTACTCGGAACGAGTAAACAGATGATCGAAATGAAAAAATAAGAGTTCAGAATGGTGAAAGGATATGTGAAATGGATGAATGTTTACTCGGAACGAGTAAACAAATGATCAGAATGATAGAATGAGAGTTCAGAATGATGAAAGGATGTGTGAAATGGATGAATGTTTACTCGGAACGAGTAAACAGATGATCAGAATGATAGAAAAAGAGTTTGAAATGATGAAAGGATGTGTTGAATGGATGAATGTTTACTCAGAACGAGTAAATGGATGATTAGAATGACAGAACGAGAGTTTGGAATGATGAAAGGATATGTTGAATGGACGAGTGTTTACTCAGAACAAGTAAACAGAGAGAATGGTAGGGTATACCCCCCTCGAGGAGGCAGATGGTAAAGAAAAAGGTGCCCCGACCAACTTCTCAAAAGTATGAAGTGGTATATATCATCGAAAAGAGCACGAAAAAATGAGAAGAACTGCCTTTGAATAGAGTCAATTAGATAAATAGTGTGGAAATGGTGGCCCCGGGAAGAAAGAGCAAAAGGTCAGGTCCGCCACAGCATAAGGACAAGTTCGCCAAAGCATAAGGATAGGTCCGCCAAAGCATAAGGTCAGGTCCGCCAAAGCATAAGGACAAGTTCGCCACCAAAAGGATAGGTCTGCCACCAGACGGACAGGTCCGCCACCAAAGGGACAGGTCCACCGCCAGAAGGTCAGGTCTACCAGCGGAAGGACAGGTCCGCCACCGGAGGGACAGGTCCGCCACTAGAGAAAAAGTTGCTCAAAAGTATTAAGTGTTATATGTCGTTGGAAAGAGCATGAAAAACTAAGAAGAATTGTTTTTGAATGGACTCAATCGGATAAACGATGTGGAAATGGCGGCCCCGAGAAGAAAGAGCAGAAGGTCAGGTCTGCCACAGCATAAGGACAGGTCTGCCAAAGCATAAGGATAGGTCTACCAAAGGATAAGTTTAAGCTCGATTTTTTGATGGATGGGTAAGGCAAAGGACCCAAAATATAGCAAACATTGATAAACAAATTTGGCTAGACTGAAAATGACTAGTTTTGCACGAGAAAGACAATTCAGATAGTACAACCCTAAGATTAGTAGAAATGGGTATGGCCGACAAATTTTCCTACTCTAGGATAAACATGGTTGCTAAGGAGTCCTCAATATACACCCGGTACATGAGGCCCAAACAGTGAACACCAACCCATTACAAGCATGAGTCGGGAACCTTAGCGAAATACTAAAGGCTCAGACCAACTCTTCACGTCATCCTGACGCTTCGCCAATTACAACGTGGTTGGATTGAGGTACAACTTTCACTCTCCCCCCTTTATATACCCTGCCGATATGCATGGTTGGAATCATCCCTTGGGGTGATGAAATCCCCAAGTAGGTCCCACTAAGAAAATGAAAATGGGGTGACTTAAAGGACTTGGAAAGCTATGATTTCTCGTCACTGAGGATCACCAAATGGCACAAGGGGATTGGATACGTCAAATAGTCTTCCACAAGCATGCCAAACAAGGTTTGTTGACCCCTCTAATTAAACTATGTGCATAAAACTTGAAATTTCACCTTCGGGAGGTCAGGTCTACCAAGGCAGGTCAGGTCCGCCACCGGACAGGGATATGTCCGCCACCGGAAAGGGACAGGTCCACCACTAGAAAGGGACAGGTTCACCACCAGACAGGGACAAGCCCGCCACTGGAAAGGGACAGGTCCGCCACCAGAGAGGGACAAGTCCACCACGAGAGAGGGATAGGTCTACCACCAGAAAGGGACAGGTCCACCACCAGACAGGGACAGGTCTGCCACCAGAGAGGGATAGGCCTGCCACCGGAAAGGGACAGGTCCGCCATCGGAGGGATAGGTCTACCACCAAAGGGTCAGGTCCGCCACCAGAGGGACAAGTCTGCCACTGAAGGGACAGGTCCGCCACCAGAGGGTCAGGTCCACCACTGAAGGGACAGGTCCGCCACCGGAGGAACAAGTCCGCCACCAAAAAGGGACAGGTCCGCCACTCTATAACCCGAACTTGCAAAAATACAAAAAATAGCAAACACGAAAGAAAGAGACCCATTTGTGGGTCCCACCGGGCGTGCCAGAAATGTGATAGGTTAAATGTAAGCATTAGAAAATGAGCAACAAACTAAAGAGTGTAAATAAACACCAAAAAAACCTACACCTCAAGATTAGCCTAAGTTGGAATCAACACAAGATAAAAGCAACAAATGGAACTTTATACCTCGTCAAGAATCGATCCTTTGGTTGGCCCTTCAATCTTTGATGTGTATGCTCCTTGGATGGCAAGATATGCAAACTAAATGATGATGTGAGGATGGATTAAAATGGATGAAAACATAAAAATGGCTAAGTGTAGATTGAGAAATAAAATTGCAAGAGTTTGGCTAGCAAAATGATCTCTCTCAAAATGAGAGAAAAGAGGGGGTATTTATAGGAATTTTGAGAATTCCTAGAGGAGATGGATGGCCAAGATTGATCCCCCACATGGACAAGATGTAGGGCTATGGTGAGTTGAGAACTCACAAGCCCTCACATCTTGACATGTGGCAAGGGGAGAGGCTTAAGAAAGATGAGGTGGACATGAGGTGTAAGAGGAGTACATGACATGGATGTACTTCAAAGGACCATAGGGATTTGGCCAAGATATCCTCATAAAGGATGTCCTTGTCCCATGTGGGTGAGAGGACATGTGAGGAATTAAAAATTCCTCAAATATCCTTATGGGGAGAGGGGAAAGAATTTTAAATTCCAAAGGGTGCATTGGGGGATTAAATGTGAATTAAAAATTCACATAGGGAAGTGGAGTGCCTTGTCCAAAAGGGGAAGGCCTTTAATAAGGTTGACCAAGGACACATGTCATAAAGGACATGGGGAAGAGAAAATGAATTTAATATTCCTTGAAAGATGAGAGTGGAATTAAAAATTCCACAAAGGACTTTGGGAAGACAAAAGGAATTAAAAATTCCTTGGGGGATGGAAAGAGTTGACCAAAGGGGGTGATTAGACAAGTTGATGAGGGGTTAGAGGAAGGTTAGGTGGCTAAGAGAGATTAGAGGCCAACTTGCAAAAGTTGGAGGATGTGACACCTCCTAATCAAGGATTAGACATGTGCACACCTTAATGATGAGATTATAAGATAGATTAGGATAAGATAAAAATGATGGAGGATGTGACATGAAGGGAATTAAATAAATGAAATATTTATTTAATTCAATTTATGGAAGGAGGATTAAAGAGATAAGGTATTATTGATTAAATACCTTAGGGATTTGGCAGAATTAAAGATATTAATTAAATAATAGCAGTATTACTTAATTAACGAAAATAAGACGAAAGGGGATGAATTTGGATAAATTAAGTGTCCAAATTTAGATGTCTACAATTTGATTAAATTTTTAAATTTCATCTAATTAAATTAAATAAATCAAACATTTATCTAATTTAATCTAACATCACCCATTTTGGTTAAATAAATCAAAATATTTATTTAACTAAGTCTTAATCATTTTCATCTCTTTTTTATTTATTTCAATCCTAAAATCTAAATCAAATGGTCAAATCAGCTAAATCTCCCCTTAAATTAATCAAATCTTGATTAATTTAATCCTAATCACTCAAATCCTCTAGATTTTGCAACTTGCACATCAAAATCAATTTAATTGTTTATAAATCACCTATTTTCATTCAAAAAAGGCATCCAAGTGGGAATATTCCTCAAATTTGAAATCTCCCCCCAAAATGGGTTGTCCATCCAACAAAGCATTTAAAGCTCTTACATTGTCTCTTACATGTCTCCCACTTGGCATTTAACTCATCTTTCATCCCCCCTAAACATGTCATCTCATCAAATTCAAATTTCAAACTTGCACATGGATCAAAATGTGTTCAACCTTCATCCTATCAAATGTTGACAAGTGGCACCTTGCCATTGGTTGAATGTTAGTCCCACATTGCTTCATGTTTTGCATTCATCCATCTTAGCATTCTATAAAAAAATAGCTCATCCTTCATTTTATCCATCCACCAATTGAGTAAACTTACTATACTCAAATTTAGAGCAATCTTCATCCATACTTTTGAATCCATAGTTAGGTTATGAAGGTTTTTTCACCATAGAGCACACTTGAATCTTCAACAAAGTGGATCATCATCATCATGAACATCATAAAATCTTGCAAAGGAGTTGGGAAAGGGCCAATTTCTACATCAAATTAGCACCAACTCCCCCATAAGATCAAGAGTTTGCATATTCTCAATAGGATTTAGCTTATTTTCATCTTCTTTCATTGTGTTTTTGTGTTATTTCTATTTTGAATATGGTTAAATGGATTTTATGGGGAACCTTTATTCTAACTTGCATTTGATCTTATTAATGTGTTCATTTGTTGTGTTTTTGCAGGTATTAGGATCTAGGTTCACATTTTGGCACTAGGAGGGCAATCTCACATTCCAATCACCTTTTTTGTCAAAATTATGTATTTTTGTTTGTTTACAGAAAACAACGCTACTCACAGTCCAACAGGGCCATATAGTGCCACTCACGGTCTAGCGAAGCTATACAGAACTGCTTTGAAAACAAACTGCATCGCTCAAAAATCAAACTGCGCCGCTAGAGTCTCTAGCATCACCATATAGCACCGCTACAAAATCAAACAGAGCCACCATCACAAACAGAACCACTTTGATTTCTTTTTTTTTATGCAAACTTAAAATGGCCATATCTTGGTCATTTTTTGGTCTTTTTCGAAACTTTTTTTTTGATATGGGGTAGAATTTCATAAGATATCCAATGGTGTAGGTTATTATTAATTTTTAAAGAGTTAAAGTTTTAAAATTTTTACTTAATGTTAAATCACAATGAAACTTGGTCTAAATTTTAGGGTTTTATGCTTAATCATTTATCTAACCTTCATATATTTTTGTTCCTTGATGTCATCTAACATTTGGATCTTGTATTGCAGGTTTTAAAGGATAATGGAGCATGGAAGTCAAAGAAAAAATCATTATCACATCATTGTATCAAGTTTTTTTGAACACTCTGGGGAGCAATTATAATCCCACTTCTAAGGATTTTACCCCTTCAAGCTTTTAGGACCTACTAAATTTATTTTGGGCTCTAAAAAGAACATTTCAATTTTTTGCTACAAAGGGCTAAAATGAACATTAGGAATACAACTTACTAGAGTTTGTTTTTTGGTTAACAATTGAACAAAGCAACTCTCATTTGTCTTTTGGTGCTTAAAAAGAAATCACAATTGCTTTGGGCATCTAAAATGAACAAGTGCAACTTTTTTTTGTGATGGCTTACTTAAACTAACCTCATTGAAAAAGGACGTATGCGCTTCTATCATGCTTTATAGCTATCTTGAGAATCAAAATGCCTTTTTCATGATTTTAGGTTAAGACAAAGCAATCACCTCCACACTTCATTTTTGGGTTTAAAATTGAACAAAATCTTGTGCGAGTGTGAATGAATTTATTGCATGTGTTTTCCCTTTGTCTCTAAACAAGGGTTGATTGAACTATGAATAAGTCTATTCACTTTTGTCTATCTTAGAGGGCCTACCTTTGGGAAAAATTACTCACCCAAGGGAATGACTCAACTAGTAACACTCTAAAGCCAAGAGTATTTCCAACTGGGACATAAATGTGGGTATTGGAGTAAACATCAATATCAAGCGGTTGATTCCAACAAGATTGAATCTAGTAAGCATCATTCCTTGGTTTAGGGCTTCCCCCCTTACCTAGCACCAATTACTCCATCCAAATCAATCCACCTAACACCAATCAAGCCATCACATCAAATATTTTGAATATACCATCGACATCGCACCAACAAATGGTATATAATCAAATGAAAACATCAATCTGGACAAATCAAAATATGGTCTCCCAAGGACCTATCACCTTGGTCATTCCAACCATTCCTATCACCTCGATCACTCCAACCACCCCTATCACACCCATCATATCTCAAACCCTCACTACCATGATCACTTCAAACATACCTCAACAACTTGTCACTACATCCAATATAATTCCAAATCCACCACCACTACCACCAAAACCAAACTCAACAAGACAATATAACATTGCACTAAAAGCTCACCAGGCCTACCAAAAGGCCATCCAACAATATCTAGCCACACAACAAGAAACACAAGCTCAACAAGTGCAACAAGCCTCTCAAGCTGCCCAAGCCTCTCAAGCTACCCAACAAACACAAGCACAAACACGAAAAATGATAACTATTGGGGATAACGATGAACATTCAACCATTGGTGATAGCATTGACAATCTATTTACCACAATTGCTGAAAGCAATGATAAAGATCTATCCATCAAAGAGAACATTGAAGATGTTTCTATCTCATCTGAAGATCAAATCAACATACATCAAGAGTCACTTTTCAATCATGATCAAAATCCACCAACAATACCCAACAATGATCCAATTCAAGAAATGTCAACATCACTTGAATCTATCATTGAAGACATTGACAATCTCTCTGCCACAATTGTTGAAAACAATGTTCAAGATCTCTTAATTAAGGAGCACATTGAAGATGTTTCTACCCCATCTAATGATCAACTCACCATACATCAAGAGCCACTTTTTAGTGATATATTTCAAGGAGTGTTAGAATTATTTGATCCCATTGACATAATTTATGATCCATCAACCAATGATCATATTGAAAATATCTCTACTCCACCTTATGAGTTAGAGGAAATATCTCAAAATTTTATTCCAAAGCATGATCAAAATCTTTCACCAAAGTCTAGCAATGGTCCTTTCCAAGACATATTGACATCTTTTGACCTCATGGTTACAAATACTGAAGGAACCCTGAACTCGATACTTGAAGATATTGAACCAATTACCATGTCTAATGACGACATCCAAGAACCCCTTATAAGCAATCCATCCTTTGAAATTGACCCACATCAAGAACTTGATCTAAATCATGTCAAAGGTGATTCCAAAATTATTCAGGATCAAGAATTTGTATCTCCAAGATACTACAATGATCTAATGGACACTATCCTATCTATACAAGATGCACATACTCCTCCATCTACCCATGATATGCTTTCTATGGATGGACACATATATGATCTTCATTTAGAACAAGATTCCTTTTCTCCTGACATTATTACACAAAAAGAGCAGGTTATTGATTCCTACAATCAGACTGAGTTGTCAGCATTAGGATCAGATATATCCAAAATTCAAACTAAGGACATCATGAATAAAGATATCTAGAAGTATCCACTCAAGGAAATAGGTCAAATAGAACAGGATATTCCAAAGTCAGAAAAACAACAAATTCCAATAGCATCATCTATAGTGGTCATTTATCAGAGAATGCACTCTAAACAAGACCTCTTGGAACATGCATAATCAAAGCATGAAGGTACTACTTCCACAATACTAGGGACAACTTCATCTAGTGTAAATGTCAACATAGGGAACACGAATAATCCTTATGATGAAACTGATGCCAATACTACAACCATCCATGTCATGAATCTTCATCCACCCATCACCCCATCCATGAATTGGGACCAACATCAAAAGAAAGATTTGAATCAAAGTATGAAGAACATTATCAAAGAAAAAGAAGCTAGAAAACATAATGGACAAATCAAATACACATGGATACCAAAGAATACAAAGAAAGATCATCCCTGTCAAACTCCATCAGTCAAAGAAACTATGGGGAAAAATAAAAAAGGGAAAAGTATCCATCAAAGATTTCCACAAAAGAAAAAAACAAGCTTTTCAAGTGACGTACAAAGTGTATCAAGCAGTTGGTCCTAATTTCACGCACACTTCCGTATCCACCCATCATTGCTCATCTTCCCAAGTTTGGATAGTCAAAAATTCCAAACTGTCAACCAATCCATCTTTTATCCCTAAACACACTCCATCCATGCCTCCATGCATGATATCCAATTCTCATATTGACCATGTATTGGAAATGACTCTTCATCATAAGGATTCTGAAGGCACTCTATCATGATGTACGCATCGTGATGTATGCACAAAGGCAAAGTTAACCCTAATATCAATGAAGTAGATCAAGAAACCCAAAAGTTGCATTCAAGTGCACGTATCTTAGCAAAGCAACTTATTCAAGAAGGATATCAATGGCACATTATGACAAGGGGCATCTACATCAGTGACACCTTGTGATTCAGCATGAGCTTAAAATATTTCAGGAAAGGACCAAAAAAATCAAAAAATATGAAAATCCAAAAAAAAATAGAAAAAGGATTAATAATAGTAAAGAAAAAATCATCCTCTAATGGTGGCGCTTTGGGAAAGACCATGATGAAAACCTGGAAAATAGGCATCATGTGTGGAATCGAGCATCTACATGCACTAGTTTAGATGGAAGCATCTCATCCCATCCATAATAAATCTGGCATTCCATCCATCTTATCCATAATAAATCCATATATCCATGAACCATTTATCCATCTACATCCATGGTTCAAGTTATCTTGATCTTGAAAAAGTTGGTGCACACTTTATGCCTGCTTATGGTAAACATCTTGACAAGGGTTGTTTTCATTGATCCTATCCTATGCAGCATTATCTGAGCCATGCAATAGTATCCAAATGAGCATTCCTTATCTGAACATTGTATCTTCTCGCAAGATAATCCTTGGCATCCATTGCATGATTTCCATATCCATCCATCCATACACCTATCCAGGCATTCATCCATGACATTCCATACATTGTTAGACACTAGGGGCAGATATTTACATCTTGCTTCATGAATAAATCTTGATCTATATCCTCCAACTTATGTGGTGATCCGAACAATGGAAAATGTGAAACCAAATTGGTCAAAGCATTTGTTATCCAAAATCTAAATCACTAGCCCATGGCATATTTTGATGAGAAGGCATTCCTTATCAGTCTTCATCTTTCATCAAACATCAATCCAAGTAATCACTATCAGTTGCATCTAAGTTGTGCTTCAAATGTCACATCAAATCATTCAAAACAATTTTGTTCCAAATCAAGCTTCAAAATCCTGATCAATTGAATCCAATCAACCCATCATCATCTCGAGATATCATTCCCAATCATTGTGTTTCTTAACACTATCCTTGCATTGTTGTGTATCCTCAAAAATGTTATCATCATCAATCCCATCAACATCCTAAATCCTCATGTTGCTTAACATTGTCCTTGCATTGTTGTGTATCCTCAACAATATTATCATCATCAATCCATTGATCTGATCAATCAACCTTAGCTTGGTTTTCAATAAAATACCAAGATAGATCACTAATACCGTCACACACATGTCCATATCCAAATTGTCAAAATTGTGCGAAAAATCCAAAAAATCCAAAACATCAAAAAATCCCAAAAACATTCATAAAAGTCAAAAAATGTCAAAAAAAAACATGGAATCCAAACTACGTCGTCTTTGAGCTTAAACATAGGCAAGGCTAATCTTTGATCAGCCCTCAAGACATGAAAATCCAAAAAACATTCAAAAAACACAAAATCCAAAAACAATCATAAAATCTCATAAAACCCCAAAAAAACATTGGAAAATCCAAAAAAATCCAAAAACATTTGTAAAACATCTTGAAAATACCAAAAAGCCTCAAAACATTTCAAAAACGTCAAAAATATCCAAATATTTGAAAAAATCCATACATCCCATTTCGCTTTCACCCGCGATAATCAATCATCCATAATAAACTGATCGTCACCTTCATCCTTTGGCAAAACAAATAGAAACAACCACAACAATCAACAAAAGCAAGCTTCAAATGTAAAATCAAAATCAAAACAACAAACCTTTAAAACAAAATCAAATTCTTGATCATTTTCAGACATGTCAGTCAACCTTATATCAATAGCCTATCAATCACTTATCAAACCATCATCATCCTATACAATGCATGTCCTAGGATATATCGTTCTGAAAATGGGCATCATTTTGGATATCACCTTGGATTCTTATCCTATCAAAACAAATCCCTTTGGCTAGAGGTATGAAGAACATTGGCTTGTTTGCATACTTGATATTTTCTTTTGATTTATCTTATTGCACTCATTCCAAGGACCTCTCAATGATATCCGAACAAAGGATTTAGAGAGATAGGAATGGGGTGACGATCATTACCTTTTATCTATTGTGCTTGTTGGAAGTTCTTGTAATATAACTTGGTGAATACTTGCTTTGTTAGGTACGTCCTAGCAAGCTTTCCATATGTCAAGTGTGAACAAGAATACTCCTATTTGTTTTTTGAGTCAAAGTCCATCACACTGGGTACAACACCATCCTGGTTCTCTATACCTTGATGCATCATATCTATGTGTATTATCAAATAATAAGGTAATTGGCCCTTTTAAAATCCCAACTCCTTGGCAAGCAAATCATCATCATCATCTCTAATAAAGTTGGCTTGTTGGTGTCTCTTATCATCATCTTATTTTCTTCCTACTTCCTTTCGTGCTAACATGGTACCATGACAGTTAATCATAAATAATAGATAATGCATCCATTCAGCATCCACAAACTGTCAACATACTGCATAATGCATATCATACCATATAGTAAGCATTAATCATACCACATGCATTCATCCCCATCATTGCATAATATAGATTGGTTATTCTAAGATTTTCATAAACCATACATCTATCACCCATACAAATAATCATCCATGCATCATCATATCATTAATTACATATAAACATCATAATCATCTCATTTATATCATCAATAATGTAACTGTCATGGTACAAATCAGGATCAAGTGGGTGTAATATATCAAAATAGGCATGAGGCTAGCCATGGCTGATGACTTTCTACATCATCAAAATATGTCTACATCAAACTTTCGAGTTGAACTAATCTTGAACCTCTTTGTCAAGAGATTGACCCTCAAATCAAATCTCTTCGCTCGATCTCTCGAGGGGGCAGTACACCAGAATAATTCTTCTTGCTAGGGAAATAGTGGGGCATCTAAAAAATCATAGAATTTTTAAACTTTGATCTTAGCAAGATTGTTCTTTGAACCAACGCAACAAGTACATTGCTTCAAAGAGGGGCAAAATGTAGACATAGAAAATATACAGATTGATATCACACTCGATCTTGATCTACTAACATCGCTTTATCCTAAATTATCCCTTTGTCTAACCATTTAATCGAATAGCCTTATTTGATTAAAGTCATCATAATTCCCCTTTTAATTAAATAAATCCCTCAATTTAATTAAATCATCATCTCTGTGTAATTAGCTAGGTCATTTCATCTTCCTATCTTTATTTAATTAAATATTCCATATTATTTGATTAAATTTCTAAATTTTATCTAATTAAATTAAATAAATCAAACATTTATCTAATTTAATCTAACATCACCCATTTTTGGTTAAATAAATCAAAATATTTATTTAACTAAGTCTTAATCATTTTCATCTCTTTTTTATTTATTTCAATCCTAAAATCTAAATCAAATGGTCAAATCAGCTAAATCTCCCCTTAAATTAATCAAATCTTGATTAATTTAATCCTAATCACTCAAATCCTCTAGATTTTGCAACTTGCACATCAAAATCAATTTAATTGTTTATAAAATCACCTATTTTCATTCAAAAAAGGCATCCAAGTGGGAATATTCCTCAAATTTGAAATCTCCCCCCAAAATGGGTTGTCCATCCAACAAAGCATTTAAAGCTCTTACATTGTCTCTTACATGTCTCCCACTTGGCATTTAACTCATCTTTCATCCCCCCTAAACATGTCATCTCATCAAATTCAAATTTCAAACTTGCACATGGATCAAAATGTGTTCAACCTTCATCCTATCAAATGTTGACAAGTGGTACCTTGCCATTGGTTGAATGTTAGTCCCACATTGCTTCATTTTTTGCATTCATCCATCTTAGCATTCTATAAATGAAGAGCTCATCCTTCATTTTATCCATCCACCAATTGAGTAAACTTACTATACTCAAATTTAGAGCAATCTTCATCCATACTTTTGAATCCATAGTTAGGTTATGAAAGTTTTTTCATCATGGAGCACACTTGAATCTTCAACAAAGTGGATCATCATCATCATTCATCATAAAATCTTGCAAAGGATTTTGGAAAGGGCCAATTTCTACATCAAATTGGCACCAACTCCCCCATAAGATCAAGAGTTTGCATATTCTCAATAGGATTTAGCTTATTTTCATCTTCTTTCATTGTGTTTTTGTGTTATTTCTATTTTGAATATGGTTAAATGGATTTTATGGGGAACCTTTATTCTAACATGCATTTGATCTTATTAATGTGTTCATTTGTTGTGTTGTTGCAGGTATTATGATCTAGGTTCATAGATTCTAGTGGTGGATTTTTTTACCGAAAGGGTTTCTCCACGTATATGTTGTATCACTTCTATCTTCTAGTCTTATTCTTCTACAATATTTTGTCTACTTCTAAAATTGGTAATAATGAATCTAAAAAGATAATCACATATAAAGAATTTGTAATAAAAAACACTTAATTAGATCTACAATCTCATAGATTTACAACAGTTTATAGCTACATAATTACCTTCATTTTCAATATTTGGTATCAGAGCTAACGGTTGGGTAGAGTTTGGGGCACCTTTCTCTTAAAAGTTTGAAGGATTTTTGACTTTAGTGGGAGCTTTTACTATTGTGTTATTACAGATTTGTAAAATAAGTATGTTACAGTGTATTTGGGCTGATGGTTGTAAGATCTAGTATGGCTTGCTCAATCCCTGAAAGGAAAGGCCTAGTAAGAGAGGAGTTCTCCTAGGTGGTAAGGGGAGGGTAGTTGGGTTAAACTAGTTCTTGGGTTAGAGTTAGTGGATTAACCTTTAGTGGTCTTTAACACATGGTTTTGTGCTAGTTATATTGGTCCATGGTTTTGGAGCTCATGGTTTTGAGCCCATGGTTTTGCATGTATAGATGATCTTCATTTAGGAGATGGTTATCACGATGTCATGGATAGCTTGGTTACATATTTTAGTGGGAGATTTTGACAGTGATGGTTTGATGTTTATCTTGTTTCCATGTATAGCTCAGTATCACAGTTCAATGGGAGCTTTGGTAGGATATGGTTATCTTTATGTGATTTGAAGAGGTTTTAACATCTTGTTTCATGAAGGACCCTTAGAGTCTTTGGTAAAGGTGTTATTGTTCTTACTTTTGGAGAGGATGTAGTTCTCTTTGGTTTTGAGTATTAATCATTTGCTTGGAGCTTCATGATTATGTAGGTTGCATTTGAAGTTGGCATGGATTGATTGGTGGGTGCACATGGATACTAGAGAGACTTGGGCTAGGTCAGATATTTCTAATGTTAAGAGATATATGTTGGAATGGTTACTTGTAAAAAAATATTTTTCAATAGTAAAGACCAAGAAGCCTACACTTGAAAATGGATGTGAGTCCATCATAGACCTAATGAGAAGATTGTCTTTATTGAAAGTCTATATTGCTTGGTGTTGTATGCATAGGAAAATCTTGTATCCCACTCTTGGTCTACTCGGTAGGTAAATGATCTAAGAGGTGTTTCCCACCTGATTATTAGATGCATTATTTATATGTATCTTTTCTTCTCTTATGCATTTGAAAATTGAGTTCTAAGGGATTATTGAGAAGTAGATGCATGATTTTATGTATTTCCATTGTTCTCCTTGCAATATTGAACTTGAGTTAGTTCTAAGGATTTGGGTAGGAGAGGTACAAGAGATAGTAGTGGCTTTGGGCATATTCCCTTTTGTTGTGGGAATGTAAGGCTAAGTTTGATCTACTGTCTATGAGAGGTTTACATCTAAGTTTTTCCATGTTTCACTATAAGTTGAACAGTTAGATGTTGATATCCTTTTAGTTTGGGAGTGTTGAAGGAGATCTTACTTTACGCATTTTGACACTATGATAGAGGAGCTAGCCACATCCTCTATATGAAGTGCTATAGGAGGACTTGCTAATGTTGTGATCTTGTTTTCAGATTTGACATTACCTATGCAGTGGTAGTTCTAGAAGGTATATGTGTTTTGGATGAGAGGGGCACCTCTCTTGGACTAGTTACACTTTACTGTAGTGAGTTACTTCAGAGGTTTTTTATCACATGTCTATGTGTGTTATTACCTTGGAGTCTTATTTTGTAGGATGGTGGATATACAAAGACTTGTTTGCAGATTGGTATCATGATGTCATGGAGAGCTTGGATACACAGGTTTAGTGTGAGCTTATGACAGTGATGTGGTTTTTGTTGTGTGCATCATGATGCCATGGGTTGCTCAGTATCATGGTTCAATGGGAACATTTGGCAATGATGTGTATCCATTGTTGATTATGGATGGTTATCTTATAGATAAGTTCTCTTGGTGCAGGAAGGCCATTGGCCTTGAGTCCTGTACTTGATTTTTAATAATGTTTCCTTGTTTAGAATAATTGCAATGTATAATGTCAAGTAGGAGAATGTTGGGAATAGGATACCATTTAATTGCAATCCTAAACATATTTCATGTATCTCCTAAGTCCTTGGAAAGTGTTCCCCAACACTAGGATTAGAAAGAAATTAAATTCGAATGAAATGAACATGTAATTTGACATTTGTAATTATTCCTAAATAATAGGCGTAGACACCTAAAAATGGTCTGGAGAATCTAATTAATTAAATATGATTTATTTGATTAATTAATCCTAAATTCATCTACTTAGTAAATAAATAGAAATATTTATTTATATTAAGTTCACTATTATTTCTTCTATTTTATCACTTTATTTCCTCTTATTTAAATAAATAAAATTAAATACTTTGTTTTATTTAAATAGTATCATTTATTATCACTATTATACTTTATCCATTAAATTCTATCTTAAATTAAATATACAACTTCAATAGTTGGCATTATTTAATTATTACATAATACTTCTCTTCTTCTATTTTAATTTAATAAACAAACTTCTATAGTTTATTTTATTAAATTATTTATTCCCCTTTTGCTAATTTGAATAAATCATAAAATATTCAAATAAATGCATAAATCAAATCCCTCTATTCACTCACCAATAAAATTAGATTTTTCAAATCTAATTAATGCAACTCGCATTCACGGGAAAAAGCCTCAAGGACAAACTTGCAGGCAATCCTCTCAATCTTCTGCCTCAAATCTTTCCTCTCATCTTGCCTGGTGTTTTCATGGGGAGGAGCAATCCTCCATGATCAGCTCCACCTTCTCATCTTGTACCATTCAAAATCTCCAGATTTAATCTCAGCCTCTGTTGTGTTACCCCTGCGCAAAAATGATACTAGAAATCTATATATATAGCTTCTGAAGCATCAAAATCATCTGAGAAATCCCAATTTATGCAAACTTACTCTGTAGGAATTAGTACTCAAGCAACCAAACAATCATAATCATTTAGCATTAGCATTTTAGTATCATCATAGTATCATGGCATTAATAGATTTCATATCATGGCAGCATCATAGTTTCTTTTTACTGTAGCTTTCATCCATTGGGCTTCATTTATAGTAGCATTGTATCATTTAGAAATCATTAGTAATCATCACATCATTGCATTTAGCATCCATTCCATTCTCTAGATAGGCATTTTAAATAGTTACAGTGCTTACAATTCTGAGAGCTTCTGTAATTTGATAAATCTTTGGAGATAGGAGACAATGAGACACTTTCAAGCTTTTCTCTGTTTTAAATTAGTTTAATTCATGTTTAATCTTGATACAATGTTTCATTAAGAGGTGTATTTAATTGTATTCAGTTTACATTTTCCACACTTACAATAGGAATATGTGGGGATGCTCAAGAAGAGATCCTACAAAATAGGAGCACATGGGGCGCCCACATGGAAGGTGGAAACCATGTTGCTTAAGTTAACTATTTGGAGGATTGATAACACTTCAATAATGCATGTAAAGATCCTAGAAATTAGGGATTGATATTTACATGAGTAGAGTTCAGTTCAGTTCAATTCAATTCAATTCAGTTTAGTTATCTTCATTTGCATGTAGTTAGTTTGAGTTGAATGGTAGTTGACTTCAGTTGCATGACTAATGACTTCAGTTGCATGACAGATAATAGGTGGATACTTACAGCTAAGTGGGGATGATCAATCATGCATAATGTTTGCATGAATTGATGGAGAGATATGTTTCAGTTAACTAAGATTGACTTGGACCCACCTTGGGTGCCCAAGTTGGCATCTTTTAGTTAACACCTTTTGCATGAGAAGATATTTACAAGGCTCAATCAAGTGGTCTCATTCTTGGGTGCCA
This sequence comes from Sequoia sempervirens, assembly GCA_007258455.2. Taxonomy (NCBI): domain Eukaryota; kingdom Viridiplantae; phylum Streptophyta; class Pinopsida; order Cupressales; family Cupressaceae; genus Sequoia; species Sequoia sempervirens. The sequence goes on from VDFB02343060.1 coordinate 53,978, forward strand.
AATTTGAGGTGGATCTTGCAAGATATTTTCTTGACTAGAGCTCAGTTAAGTGTTTAGTTTGGGGCGCCTAAATTAAGGAAGAATTTGGTTTGATCACAAATTACATTGTGGAACTATACTTGCACAATATATGCACAAATTTTTGTGAGGAGCTTGTAGCTCTTGTATTGTACAAATATTCAATCAAGTGGGCCCATTCTTGGGCACCAAATTTGAGGTGGAGCTTGCAAGATATTTTCTTGACTAGAGCTTAGTTAAGTGTTTAGTTTGGGGTGCCTAAATTAAGGAAGAATTTAGTTTGATCATAGATTACATTGTGGAACTCTACTTGCACAATCTAGGTGTAGATTTTTGTGAGGATCTTGTTGCTCTTGTATTGTACAACTCTTGGGAGTTTCAATGCTCATATTTGTCTATTAATTGCAGCAAGTACATCAAAGTTTTTAGCAGGTTAGCATGTTGATCTTGTGCATGTGTGAGGGTTTGAAGCATGGCATGGGATGTGTGGATTCATTCTTGGTCACATGGAATGCATGGATAGCTTGTGCTGCAGAAAGTGTATGAGAGTTTTGTGTAGGTTGTGAAGAATTATTTTTGAAGGAAAGAAAGCATATCAATCAAGGATTGATACAGTATTATTGTAATCTTATTCTAAGGTTAAATAATACAAGCACTATTTATTCTGGTGGTGGAGTTTTTCCCGAAAGGGTTTCTCCACGTATATGTTGTGTCACTTCTATCTTCTGGTCTTATTCTTCTACAATCTTCTATCTACTTCTACAATTGGTAATAATGAATCTAAGCAAATAATCACATACAAAGAATTTGTAACATAGAACACTTAATTAAATCTACAATCTCATAGTTTTACAATAGTTTAAAGCTACATAATTACCTTCATTTTCAACAAAAAGCCTCTTACAAATGCTTTTAATGCTCTTACAAAGGCATTGAATTCCTCTTACATGCCATCTTGTCTCTTACAAGGGCCTTTACCCCTATTACATCCTCACCAACATTCCCTTACATTCTCAACCACATTCCTTAAATTCACTCTTACACCCCTCTTACACAAGCTACCTATGCATTAACTTATTCTTACGTCTCTTCTCCCAAGATGTGCATACACTTGTGTGAGGCACATATCCCTATTGCCTTTATTAGCCTTGTGATAGTTTTCACAAGGCTATTGATTCTCATTTTAGTCCCACATTTCCTAATTTCACTTCTTCCAACCCTTTAGTCCTATAAATAGAGGGATTATCTATGAAGAATGGATCCACTTTTGAATGCATTGTTACTCTACTCAATTTCATCCACAATCACATGCTTGCTTCATCATTTTAGTTTGAAATTTACTATCTTATTGCATCAAATCCAACACTTTACATGAAAATATTGGAGCTTATTCACTAAGGGATTGGGAAAAGGCCACTTTCCACATCAAAGTTGTACCAATCCCCCTATGGGATGGAGGTTTGAAGTATTTAGATAGGTTTTCATTGCATGCTTTTTTTGATATTTCATGCTTTTGTGTGCATTATCTTCATTTCTTTATATGATCAAGTATTTTATAGGGAATGTGATTTATATGTGAATATGACTAATCCTTGTGTGTGTGTTCATGTTTAGTATAGGTATAAAGTTGCATTCACATTTTTGCGCTAGGAGGGATTTGGAACATCAAATTTGATGTTTTTGTTGAATTTTTCTGTGACTTGTAGGCTTCTGGGACACAATGAAGCCATGCCATCTTATACAACAATGCCTCTATTTTATAGCGACACATTTGTTCTTTACAACGATGCTTCACTGATTTTAAAATTGCTTTCCAATTTTGAAAATAGTGATGCATGTCTTTGTTTAAAATTTATTTTATGTCTTTTAATTATAATTATGCCTTTGACTATACCGATGCTTATTTGCTCACTATCTTCTACAAAGTGACACCTTCGTCTTTTCACCAGAGTAATGTAATTCATTACAATGATGCTATTGTGCTCCCTGTTTCTATCCAGAGTGACGTTATTTTTTCACGAGAGCGATGCTATTTTCTTCAACGACACCTTTGTTAGAGGGGTAGAAAGCATTGACTTGAAAGTTGAAAAGAATTTAATTCTCATTGTAATAGTTCTTTAGGACACATGCTCTAGGACACTAGTTTCCAATTGGGATCTAAAATTAACATTTTCCTAGGACTATCATGATATGAAAGATATTAATCCCAAATTGTGCACACAGTAAATTTATATTAAGGAAGCATGTAGACCCATTATAAAACCTCAACAATGAATGATCTTTTTTTCTTAGAAATTGTGAAAATAGAGTTACAAAAAAATATTGGATGTTGGATTCATCTATCATATATCAGATAGTTAATGGGTCTCACATCTAGTGATAGTACCTAAGAAAGGGGGAAAGTGGAACGTTTGTATGGACTATATAGAACTTAATGCAACCACTATAAACTATCAATTCCCTCTACCCTTCATTCATTGGTTCTTGGACTCTTTAGTATAAAATAAATACTTCTCCTCCATAGACGGTTTCAACCATTACAAACAAATCAAAATAGCACCACCAGAAAAAAATAAAATCTTTTATTATCCTTGGGGAAATTTTTCTTACTCATTCCTTCCATTTGGGATATGTAATGCACTTACCACATTCTAGTGGGTTGTATTAATAATTTTTCTGATATGGCCCATGAATGGAGGTGTATATGGATGAATTTACCACATGGAAATACTTATGAAGAGGAAATGAAAAATATTAAGAAGGTAATATAGAGGTGCCAAGACCATAATTTTTCTCTCGGTAATGAGAAGTCTTACATGATGATGGAAGAAGGGACTGTTGGTGTGAATGGGGATATTTCCTAACTAGATATTAGTGAGGACCTATTCACATTATTAATAAGTTTAATTAGGAGTTAGTTTCCTAGGTGGCATTCTAGAAACTAGTATTTAATGGAACTATATCTCATTAATAGGCATGTAGTTATCTAGGCATTTAATATTTTTCTCATGCATTTATAATTATGCATTAGTCATTTAATGATTGTAACCAAGGTAGTTATGCAACTACCTCTCACCTTGCCTATATAAGAAAGGCTCTTGTACATTTGTAAATCATCTCATGAGTTCTATTTCAATATATTCAAGATCATCATTTGATCAAGTTCTCTTCTTTCTCTTCTTGCAACACTTATTTATTTGTGTGGATTGTTTTATTATTGGTGATCCATTGAAGATTACAACTTCAAGTAGGTGTTTTCTTTATATTTCCAACAAGGACAGTCTTGGGACATTTCATTTCACAACAAGGCATTCAAGTTAACCCCAATAAATTTGAAGTGATCATAAGTGTACCAATCCATTAGAAGAAAAAATATATAAGAAAATTCCTTGGCCATGTAGGATACTAGAGGAGGTGTATTAAGGAATTTAGTAAAATAGAAGATCCTTTATTTATCCTACTCACCAAAGAGTCTGAATTTGAGTAGACAATAGCTTGCCAAGACACTTTTTAGACCCTTAAAGACTCGTTAACTAAGGAATCTATGTTAAGAGGACCCAATTGGCCTATAATTTTACACATTCATATGGATTCATTTGAATTTGATGTAGGAGTTATTTTGGTTCAAAAGGAAGGCATGTTATAATATGCAATCTATTATATCAACAAGAATATTTAGGTAATCGAACTAAGTTAGCAATAAGTTTTTTCATTATATTACAGGCTATCTAGTTTGTGTACATACCAATCATGAAGCCATTATGTATCTAATGGACAAACTATTTATCAGTGGTAGGCTAGTTCATTGGCTATTATTGTTGCAAAAATTTGATATCATAATAGTGGATAAGTCTAGTAAATCCAATGTATTAGTTGAATTTTTCTCTAGGTTGCCTACTCCTATGGGTGATTCCATTTTTATGACTCCTTCTCTGATGATCACTTATTTAAATTAACTATACAAACTCCCTAGTACATTGACATTTCCAATTACTTAGTCTCAATAAAAACACCTCCACACTTATCACCAAGAGATAAAAGTCATTTGGTGTAGAGAAGCCTTTTATTTTCATGGATAGTTGGATACATTTTCTACACTATACCAAACAATGTGATGCTTAGGTGCATTAGATAAGATGAAGCATTTGATATTCTACATGCTTGCCATGATGAGCCCTATGGTGGATATTTTGTTGCTAAGAGGAAAACCCTAAAGATATTGACTATTAGTTATTCCTAGCACACACTGCATAACTATGAAATTAAATATATAATAAGATGTGTAAAATTTCCAAGGATGGGCCATCCCACCTGCAGTGACAAGATGTTGATGCAATACAGGGTGGAGAAAACACAAAATCAACACAAATGACCTGGCTCAAACAATGAAATCTTCCCTTGAACACAAAAATCACAATTTTTTTCCAAAACACTCCTCCAAAGGCTCCTAGCCTTCAAAATCCAACAAATGGTGTTATATTTGAGATAAGACCTTACAAAGGCTGACCAAACATCTACAAAGACTCTCAACCTGATACAAAACAAATTCCCCAAAAGATTCAAGTGACCTTTCACAACAATATAAAGTTTCAATACAACGTCCCTGTTTTAGGCTACTATAATTATGACTACCATTTGATGCAATACAGGGTGGAGAAAACACAAATTACCTAGCTCAAACAATGAAATTTGCCCTTGAACACAAAACTCACAACTTTTTCCAAAACACTCCTCAAGAGGCTCCTAGCCTTCAAAATCCAAAAAATGGTGTTATCTTTGAGATAAGACCTTACAAAGGCCGACCAAACATCTACAAAGACTCTCAACCTGATACAAAACAATTCCCCAAAAGATTCAAGTACCTTTTCACAGCTATATAGAGTTTCAATACAACATCCTTGTTTTAGGCTACTAGAATTAGGCATTTTTTTCAAATGAAGTATCCTCACATCACTTTTTATTCATTAAAACTCTCTGGACAGTCACTGAACTTGTCACAAAACACCCAATTCACTGGTCATTTCTCATATTCAAGAACATTTTGACACCAAACTTACAAACCCTTATTTTACATAAAAATCTCAAGGATTTATTGAAAACCTATCCACCCGGGTTTATAAAACTCATTCAATGCATCAAACACCATGTATATGCTCTACAAAAACTCAGGTATCCATCACAAAGACACCTCTTTCACTATTTTTTTGAAATCCATTATTGACACACCATCTTCATAAGGAAACCATCAAATTTTACCCTAGGGTAATACCCAATCTCAATCAACACAACTCTTCTACCTTCCCAACCATGGAAACACTTAAATTGAATGATTTTGGACCCATTCCATGAGGTACAACAAGGACAGTGAGTGGAATGGTTCAGGGTGCCATTTTAAGTGCCCCTCAACACTAAATACTTATAAAACAGAGCAGTCACAACAAAATACAAAGATCTCTCTCAAATACAAATATTAGACACCCAAAAATTGTTTCAAATGGAAACTAATACATACTCCTACACTTCACAATGAATTTGAACTCATGATAGTGCTTGTACGGATCGTACAGATCTAGAAAAATGTGAAAAGATAGTAAATTTTGGAGAAATCAATGTTGTATGTTTTTCAACTCAAAACTATCCCCTCAACTAACTCAAACTACTTTTCCAATGACTTTTCAAATTCCTAATAAGTTGCAAATTTACAATTTTGTCTTGATACACCTTGGTTGCAACTTTTTACATTTAGACTCAAATGACTCTCTAACCTCCTAATTACATCATAAATGGTCTTGTAAGATCTTATTTATCATAATAAAACCCAAAACACCTTAATCTAACCTACTAACCACCCATGAGCATCATCAAATAATCAAATTTTGAGAATAAGGTGTAGGTTCTCTTGCACCAGATGCCCTTGCAACCAAAATTGGTCATATTACCTTTTGACAAGTGGGGAATTGACTTTATAGGATCAATTAATCCTCCTCCTAATTAGAAGGAATATATACTAGTTTTCATTGATTACCTAACAAAGTGGGTGGAAGTTCAAGCTATGAAACATGCAAGAGATATCAAAGTGGTTGAGTTCCTATCTGAATAAATCTTTACTTGATATGGAGTGCCTAGAGAGATTGTTACAAACCAAGGGTTGAAATTCATATTATATTTTATTAAAGAACTAGTTAAAGAGTACAACATTAGGAAAAATAATTCCACCACATACCATCCACAATCTAATGGATAAGTAAAATTTACCAATAGATAAATAGAAGCAATCTTGACTAGGGTAGTTTCCTTACATCATAAATATTGTGTGTCTTGCATTCCTAAATAAGTTTGGGATAAAAACAACCTAGAAAACCATGAGTTTTACACCCTATGAGATGGTTTTTGGTATGAAATTTTTACTTCCAATTGAGTTTAAATATAAGAACCTACACACAACACTTCAATTGGGTATGTAATTATCTTTAGCATAAAAATAAAGGATCATATTGCTTAACACCTTTGGTGAACTCAAAAGAGAGTCCATTCACCATATTGAAATAGTTCAAAAACAACGAATAAAGTGGCATGCCCAATTTATCAAATCTAAAATATTTCAAAAAGTTGATTGACTCCTATATGACTCAAGGTATAAAGGTCATAAAGTGAAATTAGAAACTAGATGGGTGGGCATTTATAAGATTGAAGAAATTTATCCAAATGATGCAATGAAATTAACAACTATTGATTTAGTAAGTTATTATTTAATGGTTAATGGAAACCATTTAAATTTATAATAGACTCCATTTAATAAGAAATATATCCTACAACAGTTACATCTCCACATACATCTAGTCTTACAACCTCAATAATCCAATTACACACATCTAGGGATTATTTTCCTTTCTCTAACCCTAATTCCATAGAGGTATGATATTCCCTTTTATCAAAATAAAATATAATAATAATAATCCTTTAGTAAAAATATTCATCCATTGTTGGACCTATCATCTCAATAAATATTTTAGATTCTATGGTACTTGTATCCACTACTAATGGGACCTATAGCAATGGTACATGCAACCACTAATAGTGAGACCTATTGTAGTGATACATGCAACCACCTACACCTGCCACTACCATCCATGGAACCTATTGTCATGCTACACATTTCCACTATCATCATTCTTTTTCCTTGGCCTCCCATGTAGCCATTGCATGTAACCACTACACTCACATTTTTGTAGACATTATTGATTTCACACATGTAGCCTTATTTCTGATTTTAATGGTGATGATCAAGATGTCAAATTAATTACATTAAGGATCTAACATTTAAGTTATTATGCATTTCCCATGATAAATATTTAGCATTACATCCAATCATGTTGTTGTCTCCTCAACTGCCATGACTACCTCACTAGTATTTTCTACATGTAGTGACCAATACTT
>VDFB02343061.1:0-62473 GCA_007258455.2 Sequoia sempervirens
TGAGTTGTGTTGATTTGTTTTTTAGACATTTTGAAATTTGTGAATATTTTTTTGAAATTTTGTTGGATGTCTTTGAGGCTATTTGTGGACCTTTTTAGATATTTGAATGTTTTTTTTGAATTTTCAGAATATCTATTATTTTTTTGGATGTTTTGAATATTTTGAGGCTAATTTTAGGAATTTACATTATTTGGATGTTTTAAACTTTGTGTTATTTGAATGTTTTTGGATTTTGTGTTATTTGATTTTTTTTAGATTTTGTGTTATTTGAATGTTTTTGAATTTTGCATTATTTGATTTTTTTTGGATTTTGTGTTATTTGAATGTTTTTGGATTTTTGAGATTTTAAGTAATAAACAAGGATCCAATCCGACTAATGGGTTCAAGAAAATGCCCCCAATTAGATGCAAGTTTTTTATTATGGACTAGAAGAGGTGACCCTAAGAATTAATAGGTGATATGGGTAACTCTAGATACAGGTAAATTACCAAGCCATGCTAAGTGTGTAGGCAATAATATGTTGAATTAATGGATGGTATGGATGAGATGCTAGATTTATTATGGATGAAATGGAAAAGAATCTTGATAGATGGTAGATGGTGCTCATTATATGGAATATGTTTGCTAGGTTTTCACCAATGTACTTGTCCAAAGTGCCACCAAAGTGGTTTTCCTTAGAGGACGATTTTTATCTTTACTATTTTATCCTCTTTTTTTGGATTTTTGATACTTTTTTTTTATTTTTTTTATTTTTGAAAATAGGATATCTCGATGGGTCTAAGCATAAAACCACTTGAGATGATTATTGTTGATGGGCTCTTATAAGGGCTTAGTTTTATGTGTAGCTAGTTGATAGGTTCATGAGCCCTAGCTTGCTATGACTACAAATGGTCCCAACCAATTCGGTTCAAATTTTACTGTGATATCTTGATCTAGTTGGTTCTTTTGATTCTCCTTGAGGACTAGATCACCTCCTTGGAAGTTTTTGTTCTTGATACTTTTAGTATAACTAAGAGGATGATTTTGGTAATCTTGGAGATGATTAAGTTCATCAAGAAATTTTTCATCTAGCAATTCTAACTCATATAGTTTGGATACCCTATTTTCTTCATTGTCAACAAGATGTTGTCACGACACCCTTAATGAAGGAATTTCAACCTCAATAGGAAAGATAATATTGGTGCCATAAACTAAGGAGTATGGTGTAGCACTAGCAAGAATTTAGATATTGGTACAGTAGGCCCATAAAATAGGATTTAGGTGGAGGTTCTAGTCATGGCTAGCATCATTAACCATCTTTTAAAATATTTTTAGGATAGTTTTATTTTAGACGCTTTAGCTTGACCATTTCCTTGGGGGTATTATGGAGTGGAAAAGGGATGTTAGATATGAAATTGGGCACAAAGATCTATGATGAGGGCATGAGGGACACCATATTGAAAAATTAGGTAGTTTAGGATAAACTTAGATATTTGTTTGTCGATAATGTAGGTGAGGGGAATGGCTTCAATCCACTTTGTAAAGTACTCAGTGGTGTTGATGATGAACTTATGATTGTTGGAGGATGTAGGATAAATATTTCCTACGAGGTCGAGTCCCTATTATGAAAAGGGCCATGGTGTGGTAATAGGTTGCAACTCTTGTTTCCATGTGTGAATAAGATCACCATGTTGTTAACACTATAGATATTTCTTAACTAACTGATGTGATTATTGATCCATGGTAGGCCAATATTACCCTATCCTTAGTAGCTTCTTAGCAAGGGTGGGGCCACTAGAATGTGACCCAAAAACACCTTATTTTACCTCACATAGGTTGGTTGTATCTTCTTTTGAGTTAAGACATCTAAGCAATGTACCATCAAGACTCTTTTGGTAAAGGGTGTCGCCAAGTATGGTGAAGCGAGATGATCGATGGATAATTTTTTTCTTAAGATTTGTGGTAAGATTAGGTGGTATTATACCATTTTGGAGATAGGTATAAATATCATGGTACCAAGGGGAATTGGGACCAACAATTTCACACACAAATTCTGATTTGAGGACTTTGAATGTTAGTATCAATAATTATTCAACAAGGAATTCACATCTATGACAATTATAGGAAATTTCTAGAAGAGAACCAATGGTTTCCATAGCATCAACTACCTTGTTATTGACTCTAGGTATTTTTTCAAATGAAATAATAGTGAAATATTGTTTGAAACTATCAACCATTCTTTTGTACAGATGCAGTTTGTCATCTTTTGTTTGATAGTTGTCATTGACTTATCTCACTACTAATTGGGAATCACCATAAACTTATATATCTTTGATCTATCATTGTATAGCTATACTTAATCCTGTAATAAGAGCTTCATATTTGGCTATATTATTTGTGCATGAAAATGCTAATTGATATGACTTTGGTATGCAATCCCCTTGAGGTGTGATGAATACGACTCCTATCCTTGAATCATGTTGAGTGTGAGATCTGTCGAAGTATAACTTCCATTGACTAGTAGAAGTGACAATGAATACTACTTCATCTAGGAAATTTGATATGAGAGGATTTTCATCGTATATTGGTGCTTTTTCTAGTTGATTTGCCATGACATTTCATTTAATTTGTTATGACATGTCCTTTATTATCCATTTAACCATACGACCTGTGAGTGTTGCTTTTGAAAATAGATGTTTTAGTGAATCCACCTTAGAGATAATCTTGACTTGATAGTTAAGAATATAGTGTCAAAGATTTTGAGAAGCACAAACAACTACTAAACATGCTACTCGATAGGATTATAACTATTCTCATAGCTAACTAATGTTTGACTAATGGAGTAGACTGCTCTCTTTCCCTGGGTTATCATGTTGTGCCAAGAGAGCACTTAATGTTGTTGTTGCTAAGATGTATAGGATAAAAGGTCTATTGGACACTAGAGGTATCAACACTAGAGACGAGGCTAGGTAATATTTGAGATGTTGGAAGGATTGATGACATTTCTCATCCCATTTGAATATGATATCCTTATGTAGGAGATGAGTAAATGGGTGACATTTGTTCGCTAGTTGTGTTATAAACCTTCTAATAGATTGGAGCTTCCCTTTTAGACTTTAGAGTTGCTTTAGAGTTTTAGGAGGAGACATATCAATGATTGCTTTGAATTTTTGTAGGTCCACTTCAATACCTCTTTGAGACTATGTATCCCAAAAAATTTCTAGAAATGGCCCTAAATACACATTTCTTTGGATTAAGCCCCACTTGATATTTTTTGAGCCTATCCAATATTTTAGCTAGCACCACTAGATGTCTTTTTCTTGTGACTAATTTAGCTAAGATGTCATCTAAAAAACCCTCCATTATGTTGTGAAAGATGCCATGGAAAATCACTACCATGGCTCACTGATATGTTGCCCCTAAATTTTTAAGACCAAAAGGCATAACATTCCAAAAATATGTACCCAATGGGCATGTGAAAGTTATCTTGTGTTGGTCTTCTTGTGCTATGTGGATTTGATTATATCCTAAAAATTCATCCATGAGTGAAAGAATTTCATGACCTATTGTCAAATCCATGATTATGTCTATGTTGGGAAATGGGAAGTCATCCTTAGGACAAGCTTTGTTAAGATATCTAAATTTGGTGCAGATGTGTATGCCCCCAATGGGTTTGTAAACTAGTACTAGATTAGAAACCCACTTTGAATAATTTATTGGTCTTATGAATCCAATGTCCAACAATTTATGTAGATCTACTTTCACCAGCAATGCAATTTATGGGTGCATTTTACGTAGCTTTTGTTTCATTGATTTAGCCCCTCGATATACTGTAAAGTGATGCAACACTAGTGTGATATTTAGTCTGGGAATGTCAGCGTAATACCAATAAAATTTGATCTTATATTCTTCTAGGAATGGTGTGAAATTTTGTTTCTCTTCAAGATCTAAGGATGTTACATAGAATCTTATATTAGGTGTGTTAGCGGTTCCCACATTCACTTGCTTGAAATCCTCTACTAGCACTACTAAATTTTCTTGATGTTTAGCTATACTTGAGAGGTTGAATCCTTCATCCTTGATTGCCTCAAAGAGGTTTTCACCTTTGGATACATCCTTTGTTTTAACTTTTTCATGATCTGAAAGTGCCACATTGTGCTTTTCACATGAGGATCTATTTTTTATTTTTATGTTTTCACTTTTGTGACTAAAGGATTTAGGGTTCTCCTTGAAGTATGCTTTCACATCAAGCTCTATATAAAACCTCATTATGTGGTCTCCTAGAAGTATGCCATCTCTATGTCCCATGAACTTAGTAATAGCTTCATCATTTTTGAATAAATCTAGAATCAGTGCTTGTTGTTGATCTCAATCAATGAGTTGGGGGTGTACAATTTGGAGGCCATGATCAGGTGAAGGTGAAGTGAATGATAAGGTTTTCATGGTATTAACAAACACATTTTTAAATAAGTTAGTGATGTACATTAGAGAGTCCTCGATGGTATCATTATTATAAATATTATTCACGGGAGAAGCTTCAACCACCTCACTAGATATACTCGCATTGTTATGGATAGCATTATCTAGTGAAGCATATCCAACCCCTTGATATTTCTTTCATTTTTATAAAATAATGGGTTCTCTTATCCCTTGTTGATATAGACCAAATCCGCCATGGCCTGTGAATCCCATGTTCTTAATTATCTAATAACCTTTGTTGTTTTGATTAATTGGTAGGGTAGCTTGTTCCTTTCCATCATGATATAACCATTTGGAGATATCTTCCTCTATTGCCTATTTGTTAAGCTCTCCCCACTTCGAGAAATTAGTGGGTGAAAATTTAATAATAGAGGAGGTTTTATCTATGTGTTGTGGTTTCCCATACATCTTAGGAGAAGACAAAAATTCTCCTACATAGAAAGACCTTTTAAGATAATAATCGCCACAACCATTGTCTTGTACTTGGATCTTGATTTCGGGGGGGGGGGGGTTGTGAGTAGTGGATGAAAAGACTAGTGTTGATGTATCAATGTAGGATGATGAATGTAGGGCAACATCATTGTTTGGAACTTGGATTTTTTTTTATATTTCTCTTCCAAGTTCTTGCAATAATGGAAGGGTTGAGGGTCACCATGAGTGGTGACCTTGGTTTCGTTGTAGGGAAATTTAATGTCTTGGTGGTAGGTTGACAATATGACCTACATGACATGTATCCATGGGTGCCCTAGGATAATGTTATATGGTAAATCGAGATCCAATAATTGACATGTTTTCTCTGTAATAGCTGGACAAACTTGGATAGGAAGCTTCATAGTGCCCTTTGATTCACGTTTTTTGTCATCATATTCACTAATAGTAATTCCCTTTTATATTTTGATAACCTCTTTAGAATATCCCTGTTGTTTTACCAGTTTCAAGGTATAGATATTTAAGCCTACCATACCATCTATCAAGACTCTCTTGATTTCATGCTTGTGGACATAGACTTCTAGATGTAATGTGCATGGTTGTAATAAGTGGTGGAAGGAAGATCATGTTCAATGAATACTAGGAGGTGATTAGATGCAATATGCCCTAGCATGGCTTGGAATTGATCAATATCTTTGTTTATATGGATGGAGGGTTCCAAGAGTGCTTTTGTCTAGGACTTGTTTGTGTGCTAGAGAAATCCTAAGAAGCTCTAAAATGGATATTTAAGCTATGGTTTTCTTAATATGTTATATGAGACTATAATCAATGGGTGACACCTTAGGTAAGTTCCTAGATGGGGGTGGATCTCCTTGTATGGTTACTTTCCCTCATAATGCATTGACTCCACACTTGAGATTCTTACCAATTATAGTAATGACAAAAAAGTGATTGAGTCTTGGACACATCCCACTACATTATCATAGGATTGGTTAACCTTGTTATAGTCCTTTGTCTTACTCGATTCATTTCCTTTACCGTGGTTTGGGATTGTATCCTTGTAAATCCCCAAATCATTATTTTTGGAGGTTCCAAGATGTTTATCAATGCAAAATTCTCCTTGGTTAATAAGTTCTTGTATGATGTTCTTGAGTCTCATACATTTATGTTTTTTGTGACCTTTGGTCCTATAGTATTTGCAATAATCATTGTCATTATACCATGAGGGTTTTAATTGAGGTTCGTTATAATATCTTAGCTCAGGAAGATTGATAAGATTTGTTCGACTTAACTTTTTCAAGATTGTTTCGATTGGTTCCCGTATGGAGTGTTGTTTTGTCTGGTGGTGTTATTAGGTCTTGGTGATCCCCTTGGAGGATTCACATTTTGTTTGCTTGGTTGATTATTTGATGGGAGTTGTATATTTTGCATGAATTTGGCATCTACTACCCCGTCATTGGTGATGTTGGGTGCTACCACAATAGTGTCTCACTTTTGGGACATCTTATTTTTTTCCTGAAATCACTTATTTTTAGAAAAAACTAATGATTTAAGCCCTGTAAGGTTCCATCTAAAGGGTTTTAATTGAATAGGGTTAGATAATACCCCCTTAGATCAAACCCCCTTGGATAGAACCCTTATAATATTAAATCATACCTACAATCAAGTCTCCTTCATACCTATCAAAATGTTGGCATAAAAACATTTTTTCTTCACCTTTTTAGGGATTAAATAAGTCATTTAGAAATTATATTTTACAAGATCTTAGCCCTCGAAATGATCTTTCCAATGAGTATAGTTTTGATATGTTTTAATTTTATCATGTATTTAATTTTCAATTTTTATTGAACATAGGTTTTTCACCAAGCATCAAGCTCTTCATTCTACAGAGGTGGAAAAATAGTAAACCATTGTAAAAAAAAATTCAAAAATACCTTTTCCCTGGGTATTGATGTCCTTGTTTCACCAAAAAAATGTTGGTGTAATGCCCCGTCATGCGAACCCCAAATGACAACTAAAACCAACAAATACAACCAATTTTTTTTTTTGAAAGTAAAACATTACATAAGAAGAACCTTAACAAACAACTCAGGAATGCAATTATACAAATACACTAACAACCTACATCCTTTGGGGTACACGTAACGACATTACGAAACATAAACCCAAGACAACGATATTTGACAAATCCTAAGATTACATTATAAACCATGATATAGCATACATTTACAATAATCATACATTCGTTATAATCCATCAATAAGAAGCATCCACATAGGAAAACCATAGCATACTATCATCAAGTGAATTCAATAAAGCATATTTCCACAGATACAACACATCAAATAAAGGCTATCACGAATCATTAATCACATAAGGTATACAAAGGAAAATTATTACATTACATCATTCACCATCATAAGTATACATCAATGTTTTCCCAACACGATGTTGGAGCAATACATCAAATACATGAGAATATCGGAATGAATGATAAACAATTAAATATATGGTAAACTTAGGAACACTTCGCATCTGAACTAGCCCATGTTGCACGAATGCTAAAAGGGAACACAACGGGGTGCATAACACGTTCCACCCGACCACGTGGACCTAAAGGCCCACCCCCCATGCTAGGAGATGACAAGAAAGACACGTGACAAGAACAGTCAAGTGGAAAGGCTACAAGACTCAACCAAACAAGAGTAACAATAAACATGAATAACAACAACATCAAATGTCTACTTACAAGATGACTGCTTATAGAGACACACAAAGCAATAACAAGGGATACTATAGGAGAGTGTCATCGCATGGCCCTAGTATGGGTTATCTTGGATGCTTCTCACTAGGCGTCGACCTCCATCTATGGTTATCCTGGTTGTCTCACACTAGGCGTCGGCCCCATAGGGTGACACATGCAGAACCACTAGCCTCTCATGAGGACGAGGTAGTGATCTTGCCGACCACGACCTTCTTAGCCCACCCTTAGTCTGTGAAAGCACTAACGACATGGGCGAGGCATCTTACTTATCTTAATTAGTGTGAACTTACCCAAACCCATTAGTTAATTATATTAGGTTATCACTTATTACACAAACTCTTCCATGGGTTATCCAAGCTGCCCCTTTGTGCGCCGACCCCCATGAAGAGCCACTCTCCCTAGTAGCATTGAAACACCATCAAATGACATCAAGGGGTGTACTAGAACACGTAAAGTACTAAAACCACAAAACCAAGTGCATATGCGAGGCATGAACCACCTTGCCCAAGAGCTATATCAAATGTCAACACCATGGTACAAGGTAACACCCACAAGAGTTCAAAGTCAACAATAAGATCAATGAATCACAAAGGTATAACCATGGAAAATAAATCAAGTTTCTCCATTGCCTTTGGAAGCCTAAAAACATCGACTATTCACAAACTCCCACTTCAAGGGTAACTCAAACATTTCAGGTTCCCAACCATCTCAAAATATGAATACAAGAAATTAATTGCATAAAATCTCCTCAATCAAAATTAACACCAAAAAGAAGACTCACATCATGGGACCACAAAATGACTATATAATTTCCATAATCACCAAAATGACAAGTGCAGAGCAAAAGGAGGAAATTCCATAATGAGACCCTCAAAATCACTTAAAGCTAACATAATCCACTACAAATACCAATAGTAAATCACCTAATAAGGCATCCAAGGGAGACCTCAATTTTCTCCACATGCGATACCCTAACAAACAAACAGTTTGGCTAATCTCAACAAACACAATGAAAGTAGAAGCCAACACTTTTAAAAGATTATCATCTTCATACAAGACCGAACACAATAACCAATAACAAAGTCAATTGACAGTACATCTAAGAGAGAGACATGACAGGAAATCAAACAAGCAATAACATTTCATCCATGATCTCAAACTAAAGATTGCAAATGGCATTTCATCCATGATCTCAAACTAAAGATTGCAAATGAGCTCGACATAAAAATAAGCTATTTACTTGATCAAATTAAAAGATTATAAATCAATATTTCAAGAAAATTCTATCATCTATGAAGCAATTATCACAAAACCCTAGTATTAAAGTTTCACTATACAATGATGCTTTAAGGGTTATACGAACGTAAACTTTACAAAGATAATTTATGGTGTACCCTACCACTACATTTAGTAATACTCCAACTACTTTGCAATGATCACTAATTCAACTAACTATTAAAAGTTATACAAATAAAAATCTAGCTATTAAAGACAACGATATTACTATCACAACTCTATCTTAAACGCTAATTTCTTTTATGAAATATAACACAATTAGAGAATTGAATTATTTAATTAACATAATTTCAATTCCAACTATTCCACTAACTCCCTTACAATACCATTTACCTTAAGCTATCATTTGGTTCTATTTAGTTAAATAAAACTTTAATATTTCCAAATACCTAAATAAAACTAACATAACCACTAACATTATTAAAACCACTAAAGTGTTTATACAACTCTTGTACGTATCTAAGTATGTCTACAAACATATTGTTACTAATCATAATTTTGTGATTTTATCCTTCTAATATTAATAAATTTCTTTTTTCCAAAATATTCATGAGTCAATTAATTAAATAAAACTTTACCATTCAAGAAAATCACAAAACAATTTGTAATAAAATAACTCATTTTAATTATTTTACTCAATTTCATAATTTCATCAACTTGAAATACCTCTTTACTAGAATTATCCAATTGAAATAATAAATCAATAGATAAATATGAATATATATAAAATTTACACATAACTCTATATATCATTAAAAATGCCCAAACACACACACATAATTGTATTATCTAATATGACCCCAAAATAAAATCTAAATATATCAGCCTGGCTGTTAATAAAACAACAAGAACATAAAGCAAGTTTCCCCATATTAAGCAACCTAAATAGCAATAATAAAACAAGTAAAACATTACTACTTATTCTAGTCTCTTTTCTAACCCCCACACTTCTATTTATATTTTTAGGCAAATTTTAAATTCCTACAGTCCTTCTAAACCCTTACTTTCCCTTCCAAAATTATTTCCGCTAATATTCTAATCTCTCCTAATTAGGATTCATTACAATTAAACAAAAACAATTTCAACGATTGTCCCTTAAGATAATAATATATACTCTTTACCATATTAATTTCCACTTTTTCTTTTATAGTAAATTCTTTTCACATTATTAACTTCTAATATTGAGGATAGTCACCTAAATGTGAATATCATGCAAATATATGTCTATTTAAATATATATACATGAATATTATTTATTCATTCTTTCCAAATACTCTTTACAATTTAAGGTAATTAATTAGCATGATTTTTCCTTCACATTTAGGGGAAAACCCCCAATTGTCGTTCATGATCCAATTGTTGTTTACTCCTTGTTCACCTGACCCCCCAATAACCATTTACATTTTAGTCATTACATTGTTTTAATTATGCCAATAAAAACTTACAAATTACACCAATATATGTTCACCACTGAATGTGTAGTTGACCAAAAAAATTAAACACATTGAAAACTATTGAAAACACCTTTTTAACTATTGAAAACACCTTAAATTTTTGTGGTTTTTTATTGGTTGTCTAAATGAAGAGGTACTGGCGAAGTGGTAAAGATGTAAGGGACAGAGGTTTAAAAACACCCTTTTTGAGCACCTTTTGCTTTACAGGTTCCACAAGGCGCGTTTTAAATACCCAGAAGCCAAATTTGGTCCTAACTCACTTACGAAGAAGCCCAAAAAAAATAAATTGAAATCGAACCTATTGAATGCACAAAGTTAGCCTTGACGGCTACTAGTACGTTTCCCCTATTTACCTATAAAGAATCACTTAAATGGGGCAATAAAGGGAAAGCTTATCTCTACACTAAGTAGTTCCCTACAAATTTAAGGAGACTTAATTATTTAAAAGCAAGTACTCAAGTAGCCAACACTATCACGGATCAAGAAATAACTACAAATCTCACAATCACCTAAATATACTTAAATTAATTTATCTTCTTGACAATTCAATTTTCTAATTTACTCATCTATGAATCACTTTGCTACAACACAATTATAATCATTTTCTATATACACAAAACAAATGCAATATCCACTTCAAAACAGACTAAGAGGTGAAAAGAGAACATTTTATTTTTATATATATATATATTCAATTTAAGTATTCTGTTAAATTACAAAACAATATTAAATCTGTCTACCACATAATAGACGTTGTCAACAACTTGAAAGTCGACATAAATTCACGAAAACCATACACATTCTACATATCTAGATAGGCATAATACCAAACCTTCTTCTTTAAATTAAAATTATGATATATATATAAATCTTGTACGCATACAAATAAATATATATTTTTTAAATACTACTAAAATCTTTCTAGAAATATTTGCCAAAATGGACTAAGCAATCATACGGTAGACATCCCAATAAGCAATTTAATATGTAAGAAAAGAAGAATCCGTCTCGATCCAAATTGTTTAATTCATTTGATAGTAATTAAACAAGAATGAAAGGTAGGCTGAAACCTGGACCCATGCTGGCATTTGAAAGTTGAAACCCCTTGTTGGCTAAGTAAAAAATGGTAATGTTGTTCCCAGCCTAACTCGCACTCAGCTCTTCATTGGATTATTTATTTATTTATTTTATAATCCAAGTTGACTCCTAATTTATTAAGTTTGTTTTATCTGTCATTGTCCTCAGAACAAAGGAGAAGATTTTGCATATGCCCTGGCAGACCTTGATGAAAAGAAATATAGACGCATTGAAAAGGCACATAGACAGTTTGACAAGATGCCTCAAGGGAAGGTGGTTGCTGGAAATGCACTAAATGGGTTAGTTGAAAAGGCATAGTAACTTTTAAGCAAATGCCACTGGCGGGTGAAACTCCATGCTCCACAACCTTTACCAGCATTCTCACCACGCGAAAATGGGAGCTTTTTCCCAAAACAGGGTATGGACTTCCATCGAGCATGAAGGAAAAATTCTCTTCTTATAAGATGTTACAGTTGCTACTGCCATTGGAGACATGCACGCAAAGTGCATAAGCTTATACAAGGCTCTTGTATTGTTTGACAGAATTCCTCAAGGAGACGTGTCTCATGGACTAAAGCAATTAAATGGATTTATGCAGCAACTTAAGAACTCAATTCAGTTGATCGGGGAAAACTGATTAAAGGCCATAAATGAACAATAACCAAAAGAAATAAATTATTCCCAAACGCAGTTCATTCTAATAGATGAGTCCTCAAAAGAAATAGTTATATATGAAAATACCCATTTGGTAATACTCATTTGCCAAGGCAGCCAGTGGCCATCGATCTAAATCTACTACAGTTTAATAGGTGGAATCTCAAGGATGAGATTAAATAAGAAGGAGAAATAGTTTAAAAAGAATACCATCTTTTGTTACCTCTTCGATCTTGTGTTGTTCAAGATGAGCAGCTAAGAGTTTCGCCTGAGTTGGGGTCGTCATTGTGAAGCCGAAGACACCGATCAATACTCACAATGCTTCTATGAAGGCTGGAATAGACGCTAGCAGATGAAAATGGTAAGCTAAGTTGATTTCCCTTTTTCCCAACAACTTCTTTAGAGTTTGCCCGGCTGTAATCTTTTGTTTTTAACTTTTTACCCAGAAAGAATATTGAGAAAAAATTATCCCCGACAGATTTCCCCCCCTCCATTAAAGGAATTCCTCCTTAGTTTTCGAGAACCCAAAAAACAATATAGGTGGAAAATTCCAATTTATTTTCTGTTTCCCAAGTGCATGCACATACACCCCTCAATTACCCTTTATCTTGTTCTACAACCTGTTGGTAAAACCTTACGCATGTAGTAATTCAAAAACCTAACTCCCTCGGTAGCAATAATGAGATTAAAAACTAAAGACAATAGTTTTCACCTTTAATTATTATTTTATCTTTTAAACCTTAAATCACACTTTTTAAAATTAATAATTTATAATTGTTAACCACAATTACTTTTGTAACGTAGTTCATTTAATTACTACTTGAAATTTAAAGTTATTTCAAGATTTCTATTTAAAGTATTCAATTTAATATATTTTATTCAATACTTCTTTATCCATTATATTTAAATTTAAAAATTAACATTATTAATAATTACATTAATATTCTATTATATTTTATTTAATTATTCATCGTTTAATAAAATAATAATAACTAAATCATTCTAACATCACTAATTAATTCAATAATTAATTAACGACATTCTTTTAATAATTTAACAATTTAATTTAATACTTTAATTAAATCAATGTTACACTTATGAGCAATGTAACCCAAAAACGACAATGAATGATGACCGTGTCAAATAATTGGAACACATTAATTAACCAATTAACTTGAATGACAAAAGCAACAAGACCTCACAAGTCACAAATAAACAACTTACTCTCATGTCATGAAGGGGCCAAAAGTGGAGGAGCACTACAGTTGGTTTCGATATATACGCAACAAGTTATGTTTGACGATATACACCTATGTCCAAATTATAGTTATAGTGACTTCAAAAATTAATTAAAAAAAATTGTCATAAAAAATTATGAAAAATTATCCTTGCCCTAGATATTGATGTTAAGAATCTATATTTTAAATATTAGAATTTTATCCATTCTAGAAAAAAAGTTACGTTTGACAACATAAATGTTACTTTTTGAAAATGTTGTTTAGTGTTTAAAACTAGTTATTAAAGGAGATGTTGAAAGATTCATGATTTATTTCAAAATAAAAATAAAAATATATATTTAGAATCTACACACAAATTGCCACAAATTCTTAACGGTTTAGCTGCTATAGGTCTCAAATAGTGAAGATTCAATTAAAAATATTGATATAAATGTCCATTTTGGCCAAAAAGTGAGACATAGTATTGTGGTTTCACCGTGTTCTCTTTTTTAGCCCAAAGGTGAGGTTTGTCATTATAATTAGATGTATGATCCCTATTATCTTTATAGATTTTGATGAGGCCCTTAGCAATACAAGCCTTCTCAATTGTGAGCCCCTTTTCTATGATGTCTTTGAAGGTATTAGCACATTACACAGTTAAATGGAAGCCAATTTTTGTGTTAAGATTCTAGACAAAAATGGTCTACAAGTGGTTTTTCACAGATGGGCTAGTTACATTTGCTAGCCTTGTGTCTCTAACATTGTAAGAAGGAAGCAAATATTTCTCTTGGGTTTTGTTTCATGCTATATACTTTTCACAATGATTTTATGTTCTATTTTATATGAGAAGTGACTAACAGACTTTTCAACAAGTTCTTGAAATGTTTTGATACCCTACTGTAGATGAGAGAACCATTCTATGGCTTATCCTCCTAAACTTCAAGGAAAAAGGCACATTAAGTATGTATTGCTATATGAGACCTCTAGGAAAGCTACACATGATTCCCATATGTGCTCTCATGGATCACCTCTTCCCTATATTTATTGAATTTGGGAATTTCTAAGTTGTTAGGGAAAGATATCATGGGTATGTTTCTATCAAACGGATATGGAAAAATGCCCTCAAGAGTATAGTTTTTCTTTATTTACCCTAGTTGCATGTTTACAATTTTTTACTTCAAGCTTTGAATTTGAGATGCCAAGTCATCTTGTTGATTGTTTTGCGGTTGATTGGATGGAGTGTATGTTTGGTGTTGAGGATGGATGATGAATTGTATGATGGATTTTGGTTTTGTGGGATATTTTGTGGTATGTTGTGTGAGTTATATGAGGTGTTTTGGTATTGTGTGTTTTTTTGTTCATAGGTAGTATTATATGGATTGTATGAGGTGTGTCGATATTGAGATATGTTTTGTTGTTGTTGGGGTAGGATTTGTTATTATGGAATGATTTTATATTGTGGGATAATATAGTTTTTGTGGTATGATTTGTTGTTGTGGGATGTGTTGTTGTTGAGGTATGATTTGTTGTTGGGGAACGTATTTTAGTTTAGGTGTGACTTGTGGTTGTTGAACGTATCATGGTTGAGGCATGACTTGTGATTGTTGAACGTATTGTGGTTGGGGTATGATTTGTTGTTGAGTTGTGTTTTTTGATGGATTTTATGTTGATGATGTATGGCTTGTTATTGAGATGTGTTTGGGTTTTGATGAAGGTTATGTTGTTGGTGTATGACTTATTGTTGAGGTGTGTTTGGGTTTTGATGAATGTTATGTTTTTGGGGGATACTTGTGCTTATGGATGTGTTAGGTGTGGGTGTTTGTGGAGGATGTGATATGTCAGTTTTTTGGTATGTTAGATGTGGAATCTTATTTTTTAATGGTAAATGATGGAGTTTGTGAGTTGGGAGGTTGACTTGGATTGTTGGGATTATTTGTGCTCCTTGTTACATTGGGTGTTTGTATAACATTTGGAATTTTAGGAGGCACATAAGGTGTAGGAGTTGGGGTTGTGAAAGGCTTGTTTGTATAGTTTTCCATGTTCGTGTTTGGTGGATTTGGTATATTTGGATTTGCTTGATTAGACGTGTATGAGGAGGGTTTGTGCTCGGTGGATTTGGGATGGTGAGATTGTTTGATCATCTACATTTGGATTTTGATACAATGTATTCAAAAATTATTTGGAAAATGGTATTGAATCTATGCCATATGGTGGT
Source organism: Sequoia sempervirens (assembly GCA_007258455.2). Classification (NCBI taxonomy): domain Eukaryota; kingdom Viridiplantae; phylum Streptophyta; class Pinopsida; order Cupressales; family Cupressaceae; genus Sequoia; species Sequoia sempervirens. The sequence continues at coordinate 15,565 of VDFB02343061.1, forward strand.
ATAGTAGGTTGGCTAGGTATGCTTGGCATTGGAGGTGTTGGTATTGGTTCGTCGATAGTTTGAACTCTAGGTAAATTCTCCTGTGTCAAGATACTAAATGCCATGAAATTTGTGAGGGATTTCTCCCTAAATGTAGCAATGTTATAATTAGAAGGTAGATTGGCACCACTTTGTGCAATTTTAAGAAAATACATGTTAGGATCCATAGAAATGAGGGCATCAAGTGACCTAGCTAATGAAGGATCTTGTTGCATTTCTAAGAATTTCTCATCAGTGAATTCTTTAGATCCCTTAGATTCATTTGTGATGTCTTCCACGATGACCAACATGGATATTGAGGTTTTTTTTGTGAAGTTTGATATTCTCAAGGATTGAATAGGTACAGTGATGTTTGAACCACTTGGGTTTGACTCCATAATTTTCTTATGTTACAACCTTGTAATAGGCATAAAATGAGATGACCTTATAGTGGATTAGATGTAAGTGAAGGTTGGTTATGTGATATGGATGAGGGTTTGTTCCAAGATGGAAATATGAGAGAGCTACACTAGATAGATTTGGACAAAGATTGATGTTGACAATGTTTGATTTGGTGGGAGAGATGAAAACCTCTAAAAGTCAAAGTTAAGCTAGATCTCCATTTGATAAGTGCTAAAGGATGTTCTTTACTTTTAATAGACTAATAATTCCAAGCAAGGGATGATGGTGAGTTCACCAACTTAGGAATAGATGAGACCACTATGTTAGTTTGCTCACATATATTTGATGCTAATACAACTATTTACTCAAAAATGATTGTTTTCCAAGAAAAAGCTAAACTAGGAGATATGGTGAGAGATCTAAAGAAGACTATGATTGATGTTGGTTGCTGGTGGATTGATGTTTGTTGATGATTGTGAGTCATTTTTCCAAAGCTAAAAATATGAACTCTAAAATTTCAAGATGAAAAATTGTATGAGATGGGTGTGAATGTTTGTTGTATGGGTGATGAATTTTGGTTACAAGTCTGTTATAAAATATGTTTCATATCCTAGGTTAATTTTCTATTGAACTTTAGAGGCTAGAATTTTAAGGATTCTAGAAAATTATTTTGATAGTCAGAAGTGTCACTTTGTATTTCAAAAATGTCACTGTATTTTTCAAATGCATAAGGGTATATTTCAAATGTGTTATAGGATGTCAAAGGCATTATGCTTCCCTTTATTAGATGTGACAAACTATGTCAAAAGTGTTAATCTATGGAAAAAGTGTCGCTATGTTTATCAAAAGCGTTGATAGTTTTCAAAAGTGTCACTATGCAAAAACTAGGGTTTTAGACTACGGAGAGTAATTTTGGTCAAATGCATCAAGCTATGTAAAAGCATCGATCTGCATAGAAAATGTGTCATTGTGCTTTTATTAGATATGTTGAGTTACAATAAGAAGCACTACAAAATTATCAAATGTGTCACCGTGACAACAAAGGCGTCATTGTAACTTCAAATATGTGACTCTAAGACTGAACCTAAAATATTTTAAGGTTTTTGACTGATTTGATTGATTTTGAAGACTGATACACATTAGAGAATAGCATTAAATAGACTCCAAGGTGTAGTTTGATAATTCACAAGTTTAATGAAAACATGCTACAATGGATATTCACTACTCTTTACAAGAAAACATGTCAAGAAGTGTAGCCTAATTAGTAGTAAAAGGTGTATTGACTTAGTGTAGGTGCACCCTCCAAAGTGTAATATCTTTAAATGAATGATTAACTAGGGTATGCCAAGGTCACGTACCACCTTAACACCTCTTACCTTAGAAGGACGAGGTCCTAAAAAGGAATAACTGTCACCTCAACAAGAGAAGAGTACATGGTGAGTAACTTTGGGCATAATACTATACCTTGCACACACTAAGCTAACGACCGAAGGTCTTAAAGGCTTCTAGAAACAAGGTTCCTAGTGGTTCCATTAATAGTGAGTTTGTCTGAGGATGCTCGAGTTGAGGGGGTCTCCCCTATTCTCTTCACCTATACATGTCTTGGTGCATTGAGGATTACGAGGCTTGGCTTTTACAATGTTAGCCATGCCTTGGGGTGCAACCTTCATTCTCCCCCCTTTACATACCCCTTTGATAAATATGGTTTAGGTCATCCTTGAGGGAATGAAAGCCCTAAGTAGACCTCCTACTAAACTAAATAGAAGGTACTATTGTTTCTAATTCTCAAGATCACACATAATGTTCAAGAGAAGAGCATACTTTGCTAGTATTCCTCGAGTATACAAAACATGTGCAAGCTAATAGTGTTTTTGATCTCCAAGATTACACATTGTGCAAGGAGAGAGCATACACACTAGAAGCCTACTAAACATAGAAAACATGGTAATATTTTACTGTTCCAGCCTCACCTATTTCTCCAAGTGTCCATGAGGAATTGTAACCAACCAATCCATGCCAAACTCCAAATGCAACACAACACTTTCATGAAGTAATAAAGCAAATGATTAATGTACCCAATACTTAGGATACACAAGATCAATGTCAAAGACCCAACCTTGAACATAAACATGACATCCATGATCTAACCATCTCCTCTTAGGAGATCACATGCATCATAACATACTTATACATCCTAGTCTCAAGAGAACCATGTAATATTCCAAACTCTAAATGCATATCAAGAGTAAACCATGACATCAATAACAAATATACTCTAAACCAAGAAACCATATCTCTAATCACATGGAGATAACCTTACCAATGATGCATCCATGTCATTGCCAACAACTCCCACTGAACCATGGTACCGAGTTACACATGGCATTGTGACTACCATCCTCTCTTGAAGATTACTCTAAAACATGAAGCAAAGAGTTATCACAAACAATATTAGCTGAAATAGGATGTAAGTTGGAAATATGATGCCATTTAATTGCAAATCCTAAACATTAATATTTCATGTATCTCCTAAGTTCTTGGAATGTGTTCAACATTTGCTATCGAGTTGAGGTTGGGTAGAGTATTGGGATGCCTTTCTCTTAAAAGATTGGAGGTTTTGGCTTAGTGGGAGCTTTTATTATTTTGTTATTTGCTGATTTTGGAATTAAGTTTTGTTACAATGAATTCAAGGTTAGATATTGAAAGGTTCAATGGTTCTAACTATGAAATGTGGAAATTAAAAATGGAAGATCTTCTTGAAGAAAGAGATCAGTGGTTAGCGGTTAATAATGAGACAAAGACACCTACAACTATTTCAAATGAGGATTGGGCTAAGTTAGATAAGAAGGCAAGAGGAACAATTAGGTTATGTCTTGTTGATGTTGTTCTCTTAAATGTTTTGATGAAACCACTGCATATAAATTATGGAAGAGAATAGGGGATATTTATCAAACTAAGAGTCTCACCAATAAGTTGTATCTAAAAAGGCAGTTGTATTCATTGAAAATGAAAGATGGTGAATCTATTGCACAACATTTAAATGCTTTCAATTTAATTCTCAGTCAGTTAGCATCTGTAGATGTAAAGCTAGAGGATGAGGATAAGTGCATTTTATTACTTTGTTCTTTACTAGATTCTTGGGAAAATCTAATTGTTGCAATTAGTGGTAATGGTGCAGATCCAAAGATGGACAACATTATTCCTACTCTCCTATCAGAGGAGATGAGGAGGAAGTCTAAGGAGGAAACCAAGATGTCTTGTCGGTAAAGGTAGGCCTAAGCAGCGATCCTAAGGGAAACAGCAAGGAAGGAAGCGCTGCAGCCCATGACAGGGTTGCAACGTGGGTTGGAATGTAAGAACAAGAAAGAGAGTCTGATTCTTCTACAGAGGAGTCCTCAGATGACAATAATGATGCATTGGTTATTTCAGCTAATATTGTTTGTGATAACTATTTGCTTCATGTTTCAGAGTAATCTTCAAAGAGGATGGTAGTCACGATGCCATGTGTGACTCGGTACCACAGTTCAGTGGGAGTTGTTGGCAGTGACTTAGATGCATCATTGGTAAGGTTATCTCCATGTGATTAGAGATATGGTTTCTTGGTTTAGAGTATATTTGTTATTGATGTCATGGTTTACTATTGATATGCATTTAGAATTTGGCATATTACATGGTTCTCTTAAGACTAGGATGTATAAGTTTGTTATGATGCATGTGATCTCCTAAGAGGAGATGGTTAGATCATGGATGTCATGTTTATGTTCAAGGTTGGAGCTTTGACATTGATCTTGTGTAGTTCTCTTAAGTATTGGGTACATTAATCATTTGCTTTGATTACTTCATGAAAGTGTTGTGTTGCATTTGGAGTTTGGCATGGATTGGTTGGTTACAGGTCCTCATGGATACTTGGAGAAATAGGTGAGGTTGGAATTCTCTTATGGTAAGAGACTTTTGTTGGAATGGTTACTTGTAAGAAAAGTTTTTTCAATAGAAAAGACCGAGGAGCCTACACCTTGGTTGAATGTGAATTCAACACACTCGGTGGTTTAGCATGCCTCTAAAGAGGCGGTTTGGATACAAGACTTGGGAAAGGTAATTGGTTTGGTTGATAATGGGAAGGTATTAATTGAAAAAGTTAACACTTTAATTAATGTTACAGATTATCTTATGAAACCATATAGATAAGTTCTCTTGATTTTAATCATTTGCTTGGAAGCTTCATGATTATGCAGGTTGCATTTGAAGTTAGCATGGTTTGATTAGTTGGTGCAAGAAGGCCATTGGCCTTGAGTCTTGTACTTGTTTTATTATTCCTTGTTTAGAATAATTGCAATGTATAATGTCAAGTGGGAGAATGTTGGAAATAAGATGCCATTTAATTGCAAATCCTAAACATTAATTATTTCATGTATCTCCTAAGTTCTTGGAATGTGCTCAACAATAGTGTTTTTGATCTCCAAGATTACACATTGTGCAAGGAGAGAGCATACACACTAGAAGCCTACTAAACATGGAAAACATGGTAGTATTTCCGATTCAAACCCCATCTCTAACAAATTTAAAAATATGAGTTAATCTAGAAATCAAAGCTTTTAAGAAAATGTTTACCTTGCATCAAATACATCAGTAGTTTGTTTCATGTGTCTTCTCCCAATGTTCACCAAGGCTACACAGATATGTTAGTCTAAGAAGAAATGAACAAACGCTAGGGTTAGAGATAAATTAAAAAATTTGAATCAAATGTGTCATTGGAAAAATCAAACGTGGCATTGTGAAAATTAGATGCGTTGTTCTACCTTTCAGATGCATCACTTTTTGTTAATTTTTCGATGTGAAAATTAAACGTGTCACTATATTTATCAAACATGTCACTGTAAATTCAGATGCATTGCTTTCTATCAAACACATTGCTGCGGGAATCAAATGCGTCAATGTAACTCTATAGACCTCCAAAACAAAACAATCAAACATGTTGATTAGTCATTCATAAGTGTCGTTGTACATTACAAAAGTGTTGTCGTATAGTTAAATGCGTCGATCTATATTTCAAAGGCGTCGATCTACCTTCAATTGCATCGTTGTAACCTATAGCTACAAGAAAACTCAAATTGACGTCAAATCAGGGACGTGGGTCCCATCGGGCATGCGAGAATGTGAACGAGAATAATGGAAATATCGATCAAGAGATGTCAATCAAAAATAGGATTAGATAAAATCAAAAACCAAGACCAATCGATCAAATTAAATCCATTACCAATGAAGTGACAAACTAAAATAAAATGAAATAAACAAGAAATGAGATAATAAACTAAATTAAACCCTACTTTTACCTCACCCAAAGACACAAGTCCTTATTCCATTGTTCAAATTGAGATAATTATGGTTTGATATATTGGATTGCACTTACTTGACATAAACCTAATTATGCAAGAGCTTAAAAGATTGAGGAATTTGCTTGAATTGTCTTAATGGAAGTCAATTACAAATTGGGGAGGTCTTTTGAATGGAGGATTAATGCTTAGTAACAAATATTTTTAGATTTATCTATATATACTAATCTTTGAATCGATGTTTCCAACCACGAGGATAGAACCACTATGCAAATAATTGCACGAGTATCTTTCTCCCATGTTCAAATCCTTTAATCGCTCTCGGACAAGGTCTTGCTAAACAGGCAGGCCGGTCAAACTAAAATAAAAATAGCTTTGATAAAAAAAAACACTAAAATATGATCAAATTTCTTCTACCTGAGGCAAAAGCAACCGCGACCGCTACCTACGCTAAATTACATTCACAGCAATACAAAAATACTTCCGCAAGCCTTTACCGTGTACAAAATTAAAAATTATTGTTACCCCGAACAGAGATTCTTCTTACAAGGAAAGTCAAACGATCGAAACCCCTCACCGACAGAAAAATCATTCCTTAGAATGCAAACTCGCAAACGGTTTTTACTCATGGCATATAAGAAGCTGCTGTCATTCTGAGTCTCTAGTTTCTCTCTGAAATCACAGTCTAGAATGGCAAATGCTGTGCACGTACTCCTCTTCGTGCTCTTGACGCTTCACTACTGCAATTGCAAGACTCTAAAAAGAGACGGTACTTATTCTAACCCTAACTTCACTTCTTCAATCTGCGATCTATTTACCAGGCAACGCCAACATTTTGTAAAATCTAATTTAATTTATTTGGTTTGAGCTAGTTAAGTAGAGAAATACTAGCTAGATCCTTCAATTTGAGTTTGGTTTGTTCTTGGTCCGAATGAGAGGCGCTTAACGTTTAACGGAGTTCTTTAAATCCTTTTTTTGTAAGGAAGGAAGTGAGCAACATTTGGAATTGGTGCCTCTATCTAAATTTTCATAGATGAAACATTTCGTTTTGCTTTAATCTGGATTCTACTGTTTATTTGTACTTGCATTTTGATTTTTAGTGAAGGCACTGAATGAGATCAAAGCGTCCCTTGGATGGAAAGTTGTTTACGCGTGGGTTGGGGACGATCCGTGTGGGGATGGAGACTTGGCGCCTTGGAGTGGGGTTACTTGCTCTCATGCCAACCAGGGGGATTACCGCGTTGTTACAGAATTGTGAGTGGGTTAACCCATTTGTTTTGTAGCCTTTTGTTTTTGTTATGTTGACATTTTGTCTGTGGAAATCGCAAGCGTAATGGTTAGTAATTCTGTGGATCTTGTAGATCTACAGCTTAATTGTGCTCTGAATCGTTGTGGAATGTTTTAAAAAATTGCAGTCGTCAAATGATAATGGTTTACTATAAAATCTCCGTGACCACAGATTACGTTGCGTTCAGAATGCTTGTGTTGTTTGAATCTGACATGTCTTTCTCTGAATGTTGGGTCTTTTGAGTCTTGACAATGGTAACCTTGTCCACATTTACCAGGGGATGTGAGTATGAAGAATGGGGATTAGGATGTCGATTGGTCAACAGTGTACATGAATTCTCCGAATGCAGGTAGTTTCACAAATTGAGTTACTGCGCTTTGGTCACGAAGACAGAACGTAAAAGTAAATTTGAAAAATACACGAGGTCAAGACACAAAACACTAGATCTAATTCATAATTGACAGAAGCATGAAAGCAGTGCTGCTTCAGGGGTTAGTCGCCAGGAAGTAGAATGCAAACTATGGAAGAGACAATTCTACGACTTATACCCTACAACGAACTACTTACCCTCTATTTATAGCTAATGTTAGGTTGGGGTATCCTAACAGAGCTGGCAACTACGAAATAGCAATTCTATAATCTACCATTGACTAGTCAAAGTTCATGTGCATCACAGGTTGGATACTTCGTAACTCTAAATTACATATGGCGAAAAGGGAATTCTTATGGACATAATGCTCTTAACTTTGAACTCAAAGGTAGAATCTCTCAGAATGGGGTCACATGAGTTCTTACACAACTTCTAGAATCAAATCTTGTGGCTGTAACCATAGGTATCAACAAAATCATCATCATAATCTCAAATAACGTAGCATTGATAATAACATTGGCTTCTTGAAGAAATCCTTCGATGTCTGTAAATGTCTTCCTGCTACAACAGCACTTAAGTGTGAGGATATGCTAAACGAGGATCACTTACTCCCTCTAGCAATTGCAGCAACATCTTTCCAGTTCATCTGAATTTTCCATGGCCTATTGTATCATTGCTTAGTAGGCACTGTGCAAATAAGAAGAGTAGCAAACTTGAGTTTGATTTGTAGGGAGAACAATACGAGAGAGCAACAATTACCCTTTTCTCTGAACACATTTTAAAAGACCTTTTGGGAGAAGTTGGTTGAGGATTTTTTGAATCTCAGTCATCTCATCCTTCCTGCTACACTCCAAAAGTAGGAAATAGGCACTGCTCTCATCAGTGGGCTTGAAATAATTGTTGCTATAAGTTATTGATATGCTCAGAAACTCCCTGGATCTTGGTCCAAACTGGGTTCACAGTCCAGTCCGCTGTGGGTGCAAGTAGGTCATGGACTTGGGGCCTCTGATTCAGTCAGAATGTCCATGGATGTACCCAGGAGAATCTGGTGTCCAAATCCTGTGCCCAGAGTGAACACTCTGTGAACCACAGCCTTTTTTATTTTATTTTTTTGCTCTTTTTGTTTTTTCTTTGCATTGTAATTTTTGTTTTTATCATCACGTTTCATCGAAAGAATAAATAAAATATGTTAATGGTGGGGAACTTGTAAAAATGGTGCTGTTACAGTCAGGAAACCAAGAAGAATGTGGTAGGAAGGCCATCCTTCCCCGGGGCTTCTTGTTCTTCTACTTATTTCTACATCCAATAATGGCCACTGAATATGTGCATAAAAATGATGGTGTTTTGGTGGTGGTGTTATAATTGTTGGTGCTGCTGCTGTTTTAAGTTTGTATACTGCTCTTTCACTCTTTTTTTTTCTTTATTGTTAGTTTTCGGGATTTGTACAGCTGCTGGGGGGTTTTTATGGCTTGTCTTTTTATCGAAAGTCTTGGAGTATTACCTGCAACATTTCTCTGAAAAAAGCAATAATTACTGGCTTTGCATATAAAAAGCAACACATTCTTACATTTTAGTGCCCGTGTCCACTGCATTCTATCATGGGTTTTATTTTATCTGCTTTTGTGTTTTTCTAAATTATATCCTAGATGCTCCCCATTGAGAGCGACATGAATTAGAGCTCTTGGTCCTCTGTGACTTTTTCACACGCCCCATTGCAAATGGGGACCCTCGCTGGTTTGCCCTTAGGGTTTAGGTTTGAGTAGCAATTTCATAGTCTCTGATGTTTGGGAATTCCATGTCAAAGTCTGGAGTCATCATCCGAGCCAAGTTGAGAGTTTGAGCCTGAAACTCAACGTAAACGCATAGAAGTGCTTAGAAGACCCTGCAGACGAGGATCGCCTGTGCTTTCGCTCAATTCTGACACTTCCTATTTTTTAGGGATTCTGCTTTTTTGCTTTTTGCTTTTTTCGTTTTTGGCATTTCTGGACCAATCTGGAATTTACTATTTTTAGAAAGTTGCTTTTTGCTTTTTTCTATTTTTAGAAAATGCTAGGTGTCACTGGCAGTGGAGTCGAAAGTTTCCACTTTTGGAACTAAAAAGCAAGCAAAAATCAAGCAGAGGTCTCAAAAAATCGAAAAATCAAGGAAAAAGCGCATGCAATCATGAGAAAAGGCGCATGCAAGGTGAGGAAAAGCAAGAAAAAGCGCATGCAAAGGTTAAAAAATCAACTGGACAAAATCGCGCCTTTGAGAGAAAATCAACTAAAAAGCAAGCAAAAATCATGACAAAATTCGCCTAAGTCTTAAGAGGTGCGCCATCAGGAAAAACCAGTTGAATTTTCGGAAAATCCAGTTGAGAAATCCATTGATCAAAGAGGAATATTGAGAAATCCAATGAAAATTCGTCTATTTGGAAGATCAAGACAAAATTCGCCTTCTACAAGGAATTCCAGTTGGAAAGTTCGAAATTCCAGTTAGACAAAGATGAAAAATCGACTAAGGCAAAAGAAATTTTGAACTGGACTTCAGGAACTTCAAGTACAAGAAAATTCCAGTTGGGAAGTAGAAAATTCCAGTTGGTGGTTGAATTTTTTCAAGAAGAATCGAAAATTTTCTAAGGCAAAGTTGCCTTGGTAAGAGAAATCCAGTTGAAAAGTCAAAAAGTCCACTTGAGGGTCGAATTTTACTAAAGAAAAAAATAGAAGAAATAACTTAAGTTTTATTTTGAAACTTAGTTGTCAAGCCAAAAGGGACGCCTTGTTTGAAAAATCAAAGATCACGATAAGATTGCTTTTTTCGTTTTAAAGCAAAAGCACCCAATGAGAAGAAGAAGTCAACTTGAACCAATTTGGAAAGGTTTTATTATAAAAGATAATCTTGTGAGCTTATTTTCATTATTTGCAAAGTCAAATTTTTTACAGGCAAAGCTCTCTTAAGAGAAAGACTGTCTTTCTTCTTCAGCTGCAAACAGATTTTTTTTTGATTCCAGAACATAAGAGTTCGATTTTCCTCTTCCAGATTTCTTAAGCAACTGCAAGGTTATTATTGGCGATTTTAGAAGGGAGAAGGATTTTTTTTCATTGAGGATTGGAGAAAACTTCAGTATAAGTCTTAAAAAATCCAGAAGATTATTTAAAATTCCATGAATGCTCTTTAAAAACAATAAAGGCGGATCAATTTCATTAAGAATTTATTCTTTACACAACCTTTAATTAAGTCTTGGATTTTAAATTAATTTTTTAAAAATTTCTCCAGCCAAGAAATCGCCTTTTCTTTACAAATTTGTTAAAATATTCTAACTTCGAGCTTCGTACAGGCACAATGTCTTCTCCGAAGAACGTGGGAGGTGGAGTCAGGAAAGCTCAAGTAAAGGAAGTCCTCAAAGAATTTTATCTAGAATCCCAGTTATCTTCGAAGTGGAAGAAGATAGCAGATACCAACTTTGAGCAGTTTAATGCAATTCAACACAAGAGAAGGATGTTTGGCACTCAAAACGAAATGCCTACGCCTATTGCCACAAATATTGTTAAGTCTGGACTTCATCAAGCAGCAGGATTTCCACCTGCAGTTCAGTGCAGTGAGCTAATGGTCGAGTGTGCCAAAAGGTACAATCCTCAAACAAGGTCAATTAAAACGCCTAATGGGATCACCTTGGCGTACTTTACAGAGGACTCAGTCAGGGAAGTATTTGGCATTCCCCATCGTCGAAAAATGTTGAACAGGACTCAACAGGAATCACAGGCCATGTTTGATCAAGCCAAGGAATCCTATATGGATATAGTTAATTCTAACTGGATCAAGGAACCCAAAAGACACCGCTCCAAGTTGCCAAAAAGATTAATTTGCATGGATTTTAAAATAGAATACAGTGATATGATTCATATGCTGAACAGGATTATGGGAACTTCTCAAGGAGCCTTCTTTGAAGCATGGATGTTTTCGTATGTGGAGGAGATCGTATTGGGAATGGAGGCAATAAATTGGGCGAAGTTAATAAGTGATAATATCGATTTCCAGTTGAGAAACTTGGAAAGGACCAAAACCTTCTACATGAGTTCTTATGTGGTTTATATCTTGGCAAGGTTCACCAAGTACAGAGGACTGATTTGCAAAGGGGAAGTTGGACTCCGGAAAGATCAATTCAAAGCATATGACTGTTACCCGCAGCTCCAGTTACATTACAGGGACAATTTTAAGATAACTAATGACGCCTTCCTTATGTATATCACGCGAGTGCTTCAAGGAACAGTTCAAAGGAGGCTATCTAAAGAAGCTATGGTGATGCTTGACAAGTTCGGATCTTGGTTTATCTAGTTTCCGACATTTACTTATATAAGAGTTCATGGATTCTCGGATGCTCCGCATAGACTCCCGCGGTATCCAATAGACAAGATTGTTATGCTTGAAGTCGCAAGGCAACTGGCATGTGTAGACTCTATTCAGGCGAAAAAGAACAAACAAGGAGTGGATTTTCCGGTTGCAATTGGAAAAATGCTAGAAGTCTGCCCCTCATTACAATCAGCCAAGACAGCAAGGGTAGAGTTGCAATTTTATAAGTTCAACACTTATAATCCAAGGTCCGATTATGATCCATACCTGAGAGTTCACGGGAAGAAATCCCTTCATGTTATGCAGATCGAAGATTATTGGTCTAACTTGGTGGACGAGTATGGAGTCAGGAAGAAGACTTGGTCCAGAATTCCAATTGAACTTGTAAAAAGGTGTGACTTGTTCCCTATACCTGATCAAGTAAAAGACAACGGGGACTACATTCATCCTCAATTTGAACAAGAAAAAGATAAGCCTATCCTATTGCCTAACTGGACACAACCTGAGTTGACCGATTTGAACACATTGATGAAGGACATTATTGCATACTCAAGGGAATGGGTAGACAATCAGATCAGCAAATTGAGAAAAGATGGAATTTTTCTTACCTATGCCACATTGAGCAATAAGGAAAGTCAGGAGGAAGCAATTGGCGAAAGTCTTGATGAACTTTCATATCCTAGCAAGAGGAAGGTGGTGAGTGAAAACCTTCACACAGAGGAAAAAGAATCAGCTGGCGGAGAATTGGAGAGTAAGAAACAAAAGTGACTGAAAATCCATCATCTTCAAGACTTTGTCAGTTGGAGTAATTGAAAAGGTGTCCATTGTTGATATCGAGCCAAGCTATGAGCAAGAAATCGAGTTTCAAGAGTTAGAACAGTTGGATTCTCTCCAAGAACAAACCCTCACTGAGTATTTGGAAGGGGATGATATGTTGATAATTGAAGGTGCAGGAGATACTGAGATCCTTGAGAACAATGAAGAGCTAGGAGATGAGGTAATTTCTGCTCTAAAAGGAATTAATGATGATGTTCAGTTAGAAGATGGGATGGAATTATCCACTATCCCAGATTGGTTGACCGAAAGTTTGATGAAAAAGTCCAGACCACTGGATGAAGTTCAACCAGTTGAAAGCATGCAAGACTTCCTAGAGAGGATTGGCAAAGCTAAAACGCCAAAGAAGCCTAAGAAGTATTCTCAGATTACCAGGAATGATGCAGGATCCAGGATCTTACAGGTGGCAGTCCCGAAAATTGATAAGCCAAGAGATCAGATTACTCCTATGGATTACGAGGTTACAACGTTGGACATTGGGCCAACCACGATAGATCAGGATTTCCATGAGTTAGCAGACACTTCCAAAGCCATCAAGGAGAAGTTCGACAAAACAGAGGAGAAGAAAGAAAGGCTAGAGTTGGAAAATCTAAGGCTGATAGAGTTCATTCAGCAGCTAACAGCTCCTTTGCGCCAAGAAAATGAGCCTTTATTCCACCATCATCTCTTACTCCAGAATCCGTTGATGTTCTTGAAGCTATGAGGATCACGAGTCAAGCAACCAAGAGTTGGGTGACCAATATTTCAAAACAGATGGAGCAATTCTTAGAGAAGTGCGCTCAGACTTATGACAGATCTGCCTTGCTTATAACTGAAGTTAGTCAAGTTGAAGACAATTGGGAAGATTTCCAGTACATACAGGACAAAGTAATACCTCGTTTGAAGGTTTTAAAGGAAGTTTCCCTGCAAATATTAATCCAGGAGGGTGTTATCGAGGAAGGAGCCTCATATGATTTCAGCAGGTGGTATCATTCCTTATTGGCTAAAAGGAAGACGTATGATGGAATAAAGGAAGAGTGTGCTGCTATACGGAGTACAGTTGAAAGAATTCAGTTCAAAATCCTCACTTCTCTTGAAGGATTGACAGGACAGGAGCATCATGATGATAATGGCTTAGATTTAGAAGGACTGAAGAAAAGTGTGATGAACATTTATTTCAAAAAAGTGCAGATTATTACAGAGAACCAGCTTGATGATATGTCTTCCCTTTTGACCTTCATGGATAATTTTCAGAAGCAGGAGGATAGGTGGGAAAGTACTTTCACTCAGTGCCTTGAAACCTTGGACGTGATCGGAGTGCAACTGGATTCTGTGCCAAGTATCTCAATGGAGGAACTCGATTTTGTGTTAGCTAAATTTCTTGCATTTGCGGCTAAGGAGCAGTCCAAAGGGAATTGCATTCTGAATTCCCACTTGCTCGAATGATTCGCGAGGTGTCATCATTTTCCATACTCCAAGTAGCTTGTTCTGCTTGTGCCATGTGTCCTTTGAGTTGGTTATGCTTTTAGGGTTAGGGTTTATTGAATTAATCTTGGCCATTGATCTCAAATCAATCTTGGCCGTTGCTTTGTAATTGGGGTGCCTATATAAACCCCACGCATTTCATTTATTCAGGGAGAGACTTATGAAATTGTTGCTACTATTGCTGTTCAAATAATAAGTGGATTCAGAGTTGAGCATTTGTTATTTTTATGAGCCCGCATGGTTTCATGATTTCTTCAATAGATTAAATTGTTTTCAAGTATTTTTAGATGAATGAAAGATTGATAGTGTTGGAGATAGTGAGATTAGTTCATACCTTTTTCAATTGGATGATTTTCAATTTGATGTGTAAGGTTAGTCTGAACATTGAAACTGCTTGACTTGAATTCTATTACCTATATGCATTGGTCGAATTGATGGTGGTATAGTGTAATAGGATATCTTTCGTAAACCCATTGAAGATTGCACCGTCTTTGTCTAGTTGTAGTACTGTGCTTGGCGAAGCAAAGATTGGTTTAAATTTCACTATCCAGCATTTGTCTCTTAAGTTCGTAGGAGTAGTTTTGCATAAATCTAGTTCCTTTAACCCTCATCCCTTTTTCTTTTATTTTATTCCAAACTGAAAATCCCAAAAATATAAGAGCATTCAACGTTACATCAATCCAAATCCCTACTTCGAGTAAGTTCATTATTCAAGGTCCCTTTGTGAAATCAGCATATCACATCATCCATTGAGCTTGTCCATCCCCCAAAACGAAACATTGGAATTACCGTATGAACTTTCTAGCAATCTTAGCATAAGAGGTAATTTTTCAAGAGAGGATAGAGCTGTCTTTGGGCACTTTTTATTCTGGTGTTTGGTGTGTCACAAAACACGATCAGTCCCTGGGTTACAGCTTTTAATATTGAGGTAAATACTATCTTATAAATTTTTTATGGTTGCTTTGTTTATTATATGTATGCTACGTGTTATCTGAACTTAATTCCAAGGTTGCCAGGAGACTGAGAATGGTACTGGTACCAGTATCGGTAAGACTATTTTTGAAAATAGGAGCCGGGGGTACTCGGAGACCATTTTTTTAATATAATTTAATAATTTATAGAAAATATCAGGACATTGAACTTTCAAAACAAGAGCAGTGGTAGAGTTTAACAATGAACATTAACTATAAAGTTCAAAAGCACAAATGACAAATGTCATTGTGTCAAAGAGTCATAGAGTTCATAGTTCACATTACATATTTAATATTAGATTACATATTGAAATTCAGAAATGTTGATAGTTTGATAGGCTGATACGCAAACAAAAAACAAAAATCAGAAATCTATCATCTACACTTCTATGTCATGATCATCCATATCAAGGTCCTCAGCTATGATGCTTTCCAAATAGTCATCACTCTCAAACTCAGGTTCCTCTGTTGGTAGTAGAACTGGGGGTAAATCACTAAGGCCATCTGCTTCAACCACTTCATCCACCATGGCTACAACTTCTCCATCAGGTGAAATTTGGTCCCATTTTGCTGAAGGAACCTCCGTGTACCCAGGATCTACACGAGAGAGAAGAGGATCTACACGAGAGAGAAGATGAAGTGAGCTATGAATGTACACCAAGTTCTTTGCTTTCTTTGACCCTAATCGGTTCCTCTTTAGTGAATGAATAAAACCATAAATACTCCAATTTTTCTCACAAGATGAAGAGCTCGCTACTTGTGAGAGTAATCTTATTGCAAATGATTGCAATTCAGGGGTTTCACCTCAATGGTTCCACCACCACTCTATAGAGTCATTCTTTGCTTGCCTATCATATAAAGCTTCCACAGAAGAAAAATCACCGTGCCCACATGAAAACTTATTCCATTGACTCCTTATAATTGAAGCATCCTCACATCAGCCATAAATCTTTTTTATTGCAGCCCAAAATCCCTTCATTACCTCTCTATCCTCAGATGGAGCCCTCTTATTGGTCACTTGTATATTATGCCATTTAGGATTTAAGGCATAGGCAACACAATGAAGGCGTGTGTTAAGTTTGTTCCATCTTCCATGCAACTTTTCTTCTATCAAAGGATATAGAGAAAGATCTTTTCGTAGTTCCACGAAGTTTCCTGATGAGGGGATGTGGGGACAGGTTTCAAGGACGGGGGGACCAAGGGCCTAAGTTTGGGGACGATAGGGGGATGGTGGTGGGGTGGCGGTAGGGCGACGACACTAAAATACATATAGTAAGAGAAAAAATAGTTATAAATAGATGTATAAGAATTACAAATAAAACTTTGGCAAACTAGTTTTAAGCATTTGAATTTTGAAGTGAATATTAACTTGACATCACTCCTCTTCTTGCTCTTCATCCTGCTCCTCCTCAACCCTCTTGCTCTTCATTCTCATTCTTTCACCTTACACTTGTAGCTTTCATTCTCACACTTACACTATTAGCTTGTTCATTTGTTTTTTGTGAATTGAAATGAGGATAGGAGGCAATTTTATAGAGTTTGTGGGGTTTGGGTAGGGCCCATAGGCCATTAGGGTTTGACCTTGGGCACTGAAAATTTTAATTCTTTTAAAAAGATTTTTTTTTTGGTCATTTAGTCGTAGGAGATTCCTAGGTGTCTTTGAGACAGTCCGGAGACAACTAGGAGTCCCCTAGACATCTCGAGGGCACCTGGCGTCCTTGAAGTCCTAGTGGCGTCTTGGAGACGACGACGTTGGTGGTGGGCTGGTGGGGGGGACATCCCCCCCAAGTCCCCAAGTCTCCAAGACGGTCTAGAGACAACTAGGAGTCCCCTAGACGTCTTGAGGGTACCTAGTGTCCTTGAAGTCCTAGTGGCGTCTTGGAGACGTCGACGTTGGTGGTGGGCTAGTGGGGGGACGTCCCCTCGAGTCTTCGAGACGAGAACGCCTAAAAAGTGCAGGGTTTTTTGGGGGGGGGGGGCACACGTCCCTATGGAACACTAGTTGTCTTTTGCATCTGTTATTTTCTTGACTCTTTTACACATGGAATCTATTTCTTTATAAATTTCTCCCAAACATGGCTTGTTTGAATCTACAAATTTGATCACCTCACATATGGGCTTATTAAAGTCCACAACAAATTTAACATCAGCCCAAAAATGGGCATCAAGGACCATAGCTCTCACCTCAATTGCAGTATTTGATGTAGATTGACTCCAAGCTGCCCATGCATTACTAACCACTATGGAACACAAAGCTCCTTTGACTTCACAAAGACGGTCAAGAAGAATAAAATAAGAAGCAAACCGTGTATCCATAGGTTTGAGAAGTTCCACCTTGGCAAATTTTCGATAAATGGCTTGTGTGTGGTGATGGTTACATATGAACATTTGTATTTTTCTATCCTTTTCTATGAGATCTGAAATCCACTGGAACTTGCCAATATCTTTGAGTGCATTATTCAACGAATGCACACAACATGGTGTCCAAAATATATGCTTGTACATTTTTTGCGCCAACATGTCTGCTGCTTTACAAACAAGGGCAATATTTGTAACAACTTGGACTACATGTGATGCCTCTACCTCCTCAATGCCATCACATATCTGGTTAAGAAGAAACTTTGCATTTTTCCTTGCCCTGAACAATATAGTGCTTTAAAAGAAAAGGCCCTTTGTTGCATGTTACCATGATAGGGTTGAGTGCTATATAGGAGCAACCCTAAAAGGTAAAGGGATTAGATCAGGACAAGTGTCAACATCACATGCTATGCAATAGAATGATCTAATAATAGCTCACTTCAGTTAACATAGAAAAACACTTAGTTAACTTAATAAAGCAATCCTAAGTTTAGCTTAAGTGCATGAGAATAAACTAGACTAATAATTAATTAAAGATTAATTAATTATTAGCCAATGCATGATTATTCTAACAACTTCTAGCATTTGTCCACCCATCCATCACGATACTGCATCCTTCTGGAGTCCACACTCTTTTCATTGGTGCAGTTTATTGTTCTAATCAAATTTTTTCTTTATCAATTAGAGTAGTGCGAATCTTTTCATACCCAGGTGGTTTACACCCAATTGGTCCATTACTGATAGCTTGTACTATCTCTCCATAGAAAGGTGAGCGAGCAACATTAAACAATATTCCATTTGCATAAAAGAAGCGTGCAATCGTTGCATCAATTGCTTCTTGACCTTGCACATCAAATAATCTTCCAATGGGGTTTGAGCTACCAATGTGTGGTCTCTTGCGAGATCTGCTAGTAGATCTCTAGAAGACACATCCACCTCCGCCTCTCTATTTTGATTTTGAGTTGCAGTAGTTGCCTCTGTCATTGAAGCATGAGAGCTCAAATTAGAAACTTTCCCATCAGCACTTTCTTGATCCCTCATAGCATCATATCTTTGTACCTCATTTGGACAAGGATCAACACCTTTTCCAAGTATGTGAAGGAAATGATCTCTCACCCTCGTGTAAGTACCTTGCCATGACATTTGACAAAACTTACATATGATCGTGGCTATTCCACTTGAACCCTTCGGCCCTAGAACACAATCACAATACTTCCACAATGGGTACAAGCCTTGTTTCCTTACACTTCATTCTACACAAAAAAATAAAAAAATAATTAGCAGCATATCCCACTCATATATAAAATTCATTCACTGAATTCATTAAAGACTAAAGTTTGACTAGTTGCAACTATTTTTAGGAAGATGATTTGTTCCCAGATAGTTAACATACATTCATGCTCATGAATTTTTTCCCCCAAAAAATCCCGTCTTTTAAAAAAACCATTGACTGCAATTTTCAATGATTTTTGTGCATTTAAATTGCATAAAAATTGCATTTAAATCACAACTGAAACCTTAATCAATCTCCCGCCAACCCATGAAACCCTTGAAACCCATGAAATGGTGAAATATTTTATGAATAATGTAGTTACACAACATTTTTAGGGTACAACTGCAAACACGAGCTCGCCAGGATATGCATAGAAGGCATGACTAGTTGCAAACTTGCAAGGAGTCGGGAGGCAATGCATTTGAGTTGGAAGTAGGTGATTTTTTTCTGTAACACTGCTGCAATACATTCTATAACTTCATGCTATATAAATAGTATTTACACAAAATTCAACCAATGCATACAAATAGATGAATAATCTGTTAAATAAAATTTTCAATGTGCACATCACAAGGATCTTCCAATTTAAATTAACAAGATAAAATCATTGAATCTATTTTATTTTGGTGGGGCCTCCATCCAAAGAGATGGTATTTTACTGTTACAAGAGGTGAATGGTCTATATTCTGTGGTTATATTTTAGTTTGATGTTCATATTTCATATTTTGTGTCTACTTTATCGTGGTTTAATTTTATCTATATTCAGATGCATTATCGTCAATACTCTGTCACACATGGTTTAATTTTGTGTGCACTCCTTACCTACATCATTCTTGATTTTCTGCACAACTAAATTGTTCTTGTGAAGATTGGTTGGTTATTTGGTCCAAATAATATTGATGGTCTATCTTTTTCTATAGTGGTAGCCTTGTAAATCAGTTCTCTGGAAAGAAATAATCCATATTCCTGGCTAAATGGCTGGAATTTAATGCTAATTTAGGCTCTGTCATATCATTGCTTTGCTTGATTTATATGACAATGCTATAGTTTCGTTTTTTTACCTAGTCTCATTACTAGAAGTAAAGAGGTAATGTTATGTGTAGGTCATCTTTGTCTTCATAATATTTTATCCTTCTCTCAAGTTGTAGTGCTAATCCCCCTGGCTGCATAAAACATCAGCCTGGTGTTTATATGTAACCTAGTATTGCACCAAGATTTCCAATCTTTGTGACATCAAAATCTTGGTCATTGTGATTTTGTATGCTTATTTTGATATTATGCATATCTATCTTAAAATGTATTTTGCATCTATCTTCTACTTCTACTTTATATGAGTCAGTACTGTGACTAAATTTGAAGGTTTGGTTTAATACCAAAGCTTTTGAATGTGACTTGGTTTTGTGTCTTGAATCTTTGAAAATGCATAACTCATGCCCATTTGACCCTACCTGTTATGAGAAATGGTTTCTCTTTTATCAATTGATTAGATATTTGTTTGGATGATATATTCTTTGAAGTTTTCTACTTGAAAATTTCTCAGTGATAAAATATTCTTTCCTTTTATCCTTCTTGGATGCAAACATGTTTATTGTTGTTGTTTTGAGGTCTGACTAAGTTTTGGAAGGTTTCAAAGTTTGTTATGATAGTGTGGTCTCTATGATTAAGCATTCTTTTGATATTAATAATAATTTGGAACTCAGTGTTGTTAGTAGCATTTTACCATTCACTCACATCATACAACAAGACTAGAGGTTTACTCACATATCATTCAGTGAAATCTTTTATTGATAACTTATAAATAACTTTATCAACTTCATACAGAACTTACCAAAGAATCATTTACTAGCAAAGCTTACATGCTAAACTGTATTCTGCTATTTTAGACAAACTTTTCACTCAGACAATTCATGGGCTAAACTCTCTATTTTAGACAACTCATGGGCTAAAATCTCTATTTTAGACAACTCATGGGCGAAAATCTCTATTTTATTTGCTCTCTATATCTCTATGCCATTGAAATGCTTTTAAATTTAAAAAACAAGTAGTTTTTGTTTCTTTTTCTTCATTTTTTATGTGTTTTTTTTTAAATCCGATTTTTTCCCATTTAAATCCCATTTTTTCAAAAAATCTTATACTTTTTGTTCGCAGATTTTTTCCCATTTAAATCCCAATTTTTTCAAAAAATCTTATACTTTTTGTTTGCCGATTTTTCCCCAAACAATTTTTTCTGCTATGGTATTCTGAAGCTATCATATTGGCTTTTTCTATTTTATTTTTCAGGTAGGGGATTTTTATGTACAAGGTTATGTGCTCAGAATACATAAAAACTTGTTGGCCACCCATGGTATGTGTAATGACCCTGCTCAATTCTGACCTCAAAGTGCTGATTGAAGACTCAAGGAATTTCTCAAACAATTCACATACAAACTTCCAGCTTGCTGGTTTGTGTGATCAGACTGATATAAATGCTTGTAGATAATATCAAAGCACTCTAAATGTTTGGAAATCAAAACTATAATGCATAAACTATACCCTAGATGCATGAATGACTTAATTTCATCATTTACAATGCTCATATATGATTTCTAAATGCAAAATATGCACCTACAGCCAACTGGTAATTTTAACAAACAGTTGGTATGCAACTAGTATGCTGATAATAATATCTACAGCCACTTGACATTATGTCAAATAGTTGGCATACATCTTTATATCATATTCAAATGAACATTACAACCATGTAAGACTTCCCAAAGATGATGTCTTATTGAAATGCAATCATCTACACTAGATATCATAAGAATGCCAAGACTCTTGGCTTACATTTTATGGATGCAATTGCAATGCCAAATCTGATATACACAATAATCATCTACAGCTGCAACACTATCAATTCTATGTGCAATACAAAATCTGACTTCAATGTTCACCTACAGCAGCTCAATAAAATGCACCTATGTAATCATGAAAATGCATGTAAATCACAAAGGAACCTGATATATCAGATCGCCATATGCCATTGATGAAGAGGCAAGCAATATCACATGAAATGATGACCTCATAAGCCCAAATTGAATTTCTGAAGCAGCCGCCCCTGTTCTTGCCTGGCAATGTTTTAGAAAAATAAATACAGCCTCTAAACTCCTCGAATTTGTCCTTGAAATGATTGTCGCAGCGATAGCAATTGAATGCAACAATACCCAGAACCAAAGGACACCTCTAAGTGAAGATATGAACATAAATATGTTTCCAATGATGCCCCAGCAGCAGTATATCAGACTTCTAAATAAATTGTAGATGCTGCAAATCACCTTCAAAATGCATGAAACATCATCTCCATTCACTATAGAATCTAGTGCTGCAACCTCCTTGGAGAATCAATGCCAAAACAAGAAGATATAAGCAAAATCGTGGCTTCAACTAGCTGGTATGATGGACTGTAAATTTATATCAGAATTCTGGAAATGACTGAATGACCTCCTCAATGCAAATTTGATGAAGACTATGAACTCCAAAATGTCTCCAACAATGCTCCAATCAAACCATACAAAAACTTGGCCAAAGGCCACTAAGTTTTTACAATGAAGCTCAAATAGAAAGTCTGAAGTAACTTTCTCCCAGCTGCAATAATTCAAGTGATATTTCACACCCTCAAAATTGCTTACCAATTGAGAGTTTTCGTTCTCAATGGCCAATTGTGACTACTGCAGAAACCCTAGGCTCCACAATGCACATCAACAACAAACATCAACATCAACAACAAATCTGGATGATGAGAATGAAGCCCATGATGTCTATTTATACTTTTTCCTCAAGAGGTCGGCCTCCTTCTAGAACTTTCCCAAGTCACCTTCTAGAAGGAATATTATTTTATTTATTTTATTATTTTATTATTTTGCACTTTATAATAAAATAATTATTCATAACATAAAGTGCAAACATAACATTACTTTATAACATGAGGTTTCTAAAAATAGAAACATATCAAGAAATCATTAGAACACCTCCATATGTAGACTGAATCACGAAACGAGCCAACCAATCAACTGGGTATCTGCCAAACGACCCTCTTATCAAGCTCCATTAGCCTATGAAGGATCAGGAATAGGCTAATTTCTCAAACTCCATTGCTCATGAAAAAGGGGACATTCTGATGGGGATCTCTCTCAGTATAATGTGTTTCTTTTAGCCTGTAATCTGAGCAACAAAATCACTTTTTGTTTTTTCTATTCTCCTAACATCACATATATCATGCATTTCAAAACTTTGACAAGGCAAACTGAAAACACCGGTTTATAGTTATATGATACGCTGAGGCTTATGCTATATACCTAATAGGGCCTGGCACATTTGCCTTAGCTCAGATGTTTCTTCAAAATGTATTACAGCAAATCTGTGAGCGGTTTTGGGCCCTTAAATACATTTCAAATAATTGAAGAATTAGTGTCTTGGTAGAAAAGATGATGGACATATTTTCTAAAATTTCCTATGGCACATGGTTTCTTAATGGTGCAAATATAAATTAGAATACCTGCTTCATTTTTTAGAAATGAAAACTAAAAACTTTAAGATAGTTGCTCATCAGGGTTCTGGCTACGGACTTATCATGTTTAGTTCTGTCAGATATTTAATGTAGGCTTACTCCATGCTGTGAAACTAATCTGTTATATTTTTGTAAAAAGAGTGAAGCAGGTGTGTCTATGCTTTCATTCATTACAAATGATTCTAATTTTTTTTGTCATTTGTGATGTGCAGGGAGCTTTATGGAGTGTCTATTGTTGGTCCATTTCCAGTGGCAGTAACAAGTCTTTTGGATCTGAGGAGATTGTAAGTTCTTTTTGCCTATTTCTGATTCCAATAAATATACATTTTATAAAAAAATATATTAAAAATGTGCTGCATGAAAAATGAAAAATTTGATGTTAATGTTTGCCCCAATTTTGTTTTTTGATCAAATTCATAATACAATCCAATTCCGCACTAATTCATATTTACCTAGACTTCTCAAATGTTTGTTGCATTTTTTTTGACATCTATTTTCTTGCCTTCCTTTAATATTCTGTGTTTGGGAGTCTACAGTTTATTAATAATAACATAGGGACAGATCAGGAATTGTTTGCACCTTAATAAATTTTATTGCCATCTTTTTGCAAGTGATTCTATTTTCATACTAGCTCTGTAGAATATGGATTTGGGAATTATAAACAAATCAATACTAGAATGATATCTGAGGTTGCCGATTCGATTGCTTAGTAATTCAGGTCCCATGATTATTCTAAAACCATCCACAATCCATGCCAGTTTTCTCTTTTGTCTTACGAGATGATTAGGTGGTTGTGCCTATTTTCTTTCAAAATGTTTGAAAAGACCATTCAATGTACAATGTTAAGTCTCTTTACACAAAGATCAAAGAAAACATCATTAAAGTAAGATTCTACAATATCGATGACTCAAGATTGTAGTGTTTGCAAGCTGTGGTGATTTTAGGGATGCCAACTTTTCTGTGATTAGGATGTTACTACAAATAATAATAACAGTTTGTGATTTAAAGATGAAGATCCTAGTACTGTGTGGGTTATAACTTATAATACAACATTTAGTGCAAATGCAAGCTGGTTATATGGCCAGGGAGACATCTCAGTATAAATGATACAAGCCTATTTAATTCTGAAATATGTGGGTAGTTTTCTCAGCACAGTAATCTTCAGGAGTAGGCAAGAGTAAAAGAGCTTAGTTTCCTCCTATCAAGAAAGGTCTGATTTGATAAATGCGAATTCTTTTTTTGGCACTTCTGTTTACCCGCAAGGCAAGCAAGATAAATTTGCTCTCCCATTCTTATTCTAATGCTACAGATTTAGTATACAAGATTGTCTTAATATAAAACTCTAGATGTACAACCATATTCTGTCAGAAATCAATCATTATAGATTCCAGGATTTAGAAGGTTCATGGCCCGCCACCAGACATTTGTTTCTATATATGTTCAGAAAGAAAAGTTACTGGTTCACTCCCCTGCAGCCCTAGATTTTGGTACTTTTTTTGCATTCAGGTTGTTGTGGGTTCAGATAAGGTTTTGTATTTGCAGCCTGGATTTGCCCAGGCATGTCCATGGGAGTTTGATAAACAACGCTCTGATCAGTTAAAAGTGTAGCCAATAGTGCTCACAAAATGAAATCTGCTGTTTCAATTAAAAAAAAATGACTAAAAGTAATTGCATGTCAGGTAGCAGATCAGAGTAACCTATTATCAAAGATTCTGCTTCATGAATAGCAATGGTCAAATAGAGAAGCTCAAATGTAATGTAGTTATATCAGATCAAGAGAAAACACGATAGGGAAGATATAGATATATTACAAAAATGAAGACATCCATAACAGATACTGTGTGTAAAGAGCAATAGAGACTATTAGAGAGAAATGAAACTTTCTATTCAGGACCTTAGGAAAAATGCACGGAAATGCCTTATTTGCTGTTTTGTTTTGTCTACAGAGCATTTCTTCTGTTTGGATGCTGCCTGGTGACAAATAAAACTGTGCGGTCTATGTGCCAGTCATGGATATTAACTTTCATGTTCTGTTTATCAACAATTCCTTTTTTTTTGTATTTCTCTTTTATTTGTGAATTTTGTATTTGTCATTTTTAACATGTTTATTTGATTAAATCTTAATGAAAATTTTGTATAGGAGCTGGGCATTTTACTAATGTGTTCATCTTTGCACATTTTTTTGATAGGGATCTTCATGGCAATAAGCTTACTGGATCAATACCTCCTCAAATTGGACGACTCAGACACCTTATGACATTGTGAGTTTCTCTAATTTGGATCTGTGGAAACCCTGCAAATAAATGTGGCAATTGTTTGGGTCATTTGTGTCTTTTTATTTCTGAGATGACAGTTTCTGGTCATATCTAATTGGTAGGTCATTTTACTTCTTATTTGATATAAGCTGGAATCCTACATTACCTCTGAAATTTTCATGTTATGTCTTGGATTGAAGTTGATGAACTTAAAATATTTTCTCAACAGTCTGCTGTATGTTCCATTGATTTTGGGAACAAAATATTTTGATACAACATGGTACTAAGAGATTAGATATCAATTTTTTTCAATTTTTTGGATATCTGTACTAGTTACTCTTTCAGTATTTTAGCTGACTGCTACTAGAACACAGTCACAGGCTCCTATAACAAATCTTACATATGTTTGAGTTATGAGGGTGCTAAAGCTAGACCATGGGATCGCTAAAATGATTTTTACTGCAATTTGGTGACAAGCCTTTTAAACCACCCTGAGTTCATATGATACTTTTGCAGTTTGCACATTTGGAATAAAAGCATAACTGTATTAATATTGAGGATAGATTTGGTTGCCAAGGAACCAACTCCTACATAGACTTTTGCTTTATCAGAATTCTCTTTTTCATCCCAAAATTCTTGACTTCTATGTATTGAAATCTTTTTCAAGTTTAAGTTGAGAGGAGAGGTGAGTATGTATGGGGAATGTTTGCTTCCAATTCTTCCTGTATTCTAGAAACCTAAATTTTGTTTTTCATTTCTTTCAGGAATTTGAGGTGGAATAAGTTACAAGATTCTATCCCCCCTGAAATAGGTCAACTGAAGAAACTTACAAACCTGTAAGCTCTTGATGCACTAAATGAAACACATCCTTTCTGGATATAATTTATGATGGTCTTTGATATTTGTATCAGTTAATTAATAAAATGGTTTTGACGCTTATTAATCATCGGCAAATATTCTTGGTAGATATTTAAGCTTCAACAATTTGAGAGGGGCGATTCCAAAGGAACTTGGAGATTTGCCGGAACTGCGTTATCTGTATCTTCATGAAAACCGGCTTACTGGTCGTATTCCTCCAGAGCTTGGAAATCTTCCTAATCTCCGCCACTTGTACATTTGATATCCCTATTTTCAATGTTCCTGTAGCTTAATTTAGCTGAAAATAACTTCCAAAAACACCAATGCTTATATGAAATCCGAATGGTCTGCCATAACAAGCTGTCTCTGACTTTGTCATTTCATAATTCCTTGTGGTTTTCAAACAACTGTCTGAGTGATTTATAACATGATAAAGTTTTTCAGAGATGCAGGCAATAATCACATAATAGGGACATTGAGGGAGCTCATCCGTGTAGAGGGTTGCTTCCCATCTCTCCGTAATTTGTAAGTATACATGTCTAAGATTACAGATCTGAATTAATCTATATAGTTAGTCTTTGCTGTTATTGTTGAGTCTTGACTTCTAAAAATAAGACATACTAGAGGAGTTGAAAAATTTGTGTAGATGATTTGCACATACATTTGTAATTCATGTCTTAAATTTGGGAAGTGTGGTACCATCTGCTGATTTTTTCCTGGAGATTTGTAATGGTACCAAATCTGCCTTGGGACTACAACATAATTGGGCCAGAAATGTAACCATTAAAATTTCTCCTGATTGATTTGATAGGTAGAGAGATGATTAAAAGGGAATTTTTAAACACAATACACATCACTAATATTGAGTGTTTCTGCAAGTTTTGGGGATGACAAAAAAATTCTGAATTTTGGAATGTTGGGGTGACAATTATTAAAATAATATGTAAAAATAATATTCAAATTTTAAATTCAAACAAACTAAAAATAATTTAAACAAACTAAAAGAAGCTGAAATGTTAAAATGTAAGCACTAAAGACCATAGTTGAAAAACTTGGACTCGGCAATAATTCGGCAGGCCCAGATTTTTTAAAAACTCGACACTTGGCAAAAACTCAGGGAAAAACTTGGCAATAACTCGGCAAATTTATTGAACATTTGAAAATATTCTTCAAAAACTTACATATAAACTGAATTTGTAGAACATATTACTGATTTCATCATATATAAATCAAAATTAGAGTTCAATACATATCATAGACCAGAAAACAAGTTCAACTTCTGAATACATATCAAGTTTAAAACAAGGTGGGTGGAATTGAAATGGCCTCAAATGCAACAAGGACACTAGAAACTGATGCCCATATCTTTGATGCAATTCTTGACCCTTCAGAGCACCTTCTTAGAAGTAAGATAATTATCAAGATTTGTCTATTATCACTCTTCTAGCTAAGAAGATGATAAATAACCAATAATAAGCAATGGAAAAAGGTGGGTGGAATTGAAAGTGGCCTAAAATGCAACAAGGTCATTAGAAACTGCTATCCATAAACTTTAATGCAATCTTAGCCTATTCTGCCTTACTTTGTAGTTGTTCCCTTTAGAGCTCATTCTTCGAAGTAAGATAATCATCAAGATTTGTCTATTATCACTCTGCTAGTTAAGAAGATAGATGACGCAATAATAAGCATTTTAGAATATGTATATATATAAACAAAATATGTATGTATATAAATAAAATACAATTGTTTAAATACAGTATGTATATTTATATAAATAGAATATGTATGTATATAAAAGTACAATTATATAAATAAAATATGTATATATATATATATATATATATATATATAAATAAAACATACATGTATATAAATAAAATACAATTATATAAATAAAATAAGTATGTATATAAATGAAATACAATTATATAAATAGAATATGTATGTATATAAATATTATATATATGTAATATTTATATAATATTTTATTATATATATATATTTTTTATAATATATATGTATGTATGTATGTAAAATAAATTGAGATGTTTCGTAATTCTTTAATAATTTTATCATGTTTTACATATCTATCACTTGTATTCTATCAACAAAATGACTCAATCAATTCATAAATTTGTTGCTACAAAGCAATATATCAAATATCCAATGGCGAAAAAGCCCCACAAACTACAATCCACTAGAATGATTGAAGAAAATTTCATTGAACGGAAGATATAAAAGAACTCGCATGGTAGGAAATTGATTGATATCAATGAACAAATAGCTTCTTGTACTATGCACGTTTGGAAATGAATCATTTTGGTGAAAAGGATTGAAAATGAATCGTTTGGTGACTTTGTGTTGGAAATGTTGTCATTGATGTCAAAGTAAAAGAGATAGTCATTGATGTCAAATGAAGAACATAGTATATTCAGTCTGAAGATCATGGTATGATGTATATTCAGTCTAAAGATCTTAATCAAGATCATTCAATTGAAGCTCATTCAATCTATTAAGTTCAAATTATATTATTTGAGAAAAGAATATAATAAAGCACTAGTGCAGTGATCGAGACTAATTATGAAGGTTGCTGAGATAAATGTAGTTTGTCATTGATCAAGAACTCATTTCCAGAACTATTCGATTCTCTTCATGAAAGGAACAAATACTACAGCATTTGCTTCAAGATCAAAATACTACAGTTTGTGATGCTTCAAGACATGTTAACTAAACAACCAGATTGAAATTAAAGATCATGACATCTACAGATTGAAATTCTCAGAAATACGGTGAAGAGCATTAGATTCGTTAATCAACATATACATGAATGATTTACTATCAAACTATAGATTGATAGTTTGATAATCTTGTTAATCTATAGATTGAACAAGATCATCAGAATGCAGATTAACATACGTATCAAAGTCTCAAAGCGGCTAAGAAGATGTGCTTCACAAAGAGATGTGCGACATGCCTCACAAAAGTCAATCGCTGCAAAACAAATCATATGTATTAATGGAAAGGAACAAGACAATACGTATTAACATAATACGTATCTATTAGTTAGTACGAATTTACATAATACGTATCTATTAGTTAGTACGAATTTTTGATCAAAAGACACGTATTTTAAAGGGCATACATCTGTCTATAAATGCCGAGTCTGAAGAGGTGCGACTGCCAGAAATTAGACAAAAGACATTCTCTTTGTGAAAGATTTAGTCTACAGGTGCGACTGCCAAAAGAATAAAGACAAAAGGTTGCTTAATCTGAAAGATCACGTCTTCAGCAAGTACGAATCTGAATTAATATGTTAAGATCTTTTGGCTGTGTGCTTGAGGAGGTGTGTCCCATTTAATTTGTTAATTGAAGAGATGTTGTGATGAGCCCTGCTGGCTCTCAGCTCAAAACCCTTATTTTCTTAAGTCTTTAGATGTTTTTTTAAGTTTTTAGAGAATTCTTAATAGACAGAAGAGAAGGGGCGCAGCATATTTTTGCTTGTAAAATGAAATTTAAAGCAATTTCTCACAAAATGGAAATGCAGAAGTGCTTATTATACTGAAACAATAAGATCATGAATAACAGACATACCCGAAGATCTCCAGTTATTTTAAATAAAGAAATTGCCAGATCTACAGCTGGAAATGATGAAATCAAGCATGAAAGCACGCCAAGACTCCAGAAGTGGTTTCTCCTGCTCAGAAACTGGACACAAGGCTCTAGAAATACTGGACGCCAATGTTGAAGCTCAGAAACCAGCAAAGAGGAAGGCGTTTCTTCAAGTTCCCTTCACACGCCTTTCCCAGAGAGGCAAAAATCCCAATGCAAAATGTACGGCCAAGTCAGCTGCTGAAGAAACCAAAATGATAACTGAAGGAATGCTGAAGAGGTCACCTCATGATGTAGAAACCCTCATTTATTTGCAAACAAAGAAATCTCAATGTAAATAATCTCTGTATCAATCTGTAGAACCTCTGGCTGAAGCTCTCAACATGCACTGATTCGACTGATATTCCACAATCTCAAGAGTGCTCACACTGAAGAGGTAACGTTCTTCAATGGCAGTTGTTCAAACCCTGATCACAGGAGAATGCACAGGCAAAATGCTCAAGGCAAAGAGAAATAGTCAAAAGATGAGTTTCATTTGCCAGGGAAATGCTTTATACCAAATTGGCACGCATTTCAAGAAAGTACGGCCTTTTGCAATCATTAAAATATTTTAATATTTTAATATGACCTTTTCAATAGTTCCCATAAAATACTTGAGCGCACTTTTTAATATTTTAAGTCATTAAAATATTAAAATCCCTTTTTGAACATTTTTAAGTGATATAAAATATTATTAAAGTCAATGTAACTTTAATAAAACATTAAGTTAAATAATTAACTTAATCACTTAAAATACCATAACTTGCTCAAAACTCAGAGTACTCCCGTGCCGTCAGAAGTTGTGGACTCCTGAAATGCCAACGCTCGCTGTGATCCAATCACTGTCCACTGAAAACAAGAACAATCAAACTCTCCATAATACATCACTGACCCTCTATCCAAACTGGCTAGCCCACAAGGGTCCAATAAAGGGCTAACACACTGTTCCTGAGAACTGTCTAGCGAGGGGACATCACAGATGTCTTCTTCTTAATAAACATTGCAAAAGTGATTAAAGGAAATAATGATTGATGTAGCTTGTTTAAGACAAAGATAAATATTTTTGAAGAGGCAGATTTTCAATAGATGTGTTCTTTCATAAGAAGGGTTGTCTTCATTCGAATGGATGCCTCTCTTCATCAAAAGGCTTAAGGAGATATAAAGAAAGTTTTGAATAAACATTTTGAAGTGGTGGTTGTGTGTGTAAGTGAGCATTCTAAATCTGAAGTCCCATCTCTTTGTGTGGGCTAAGTGTGAGATCATTCATCACTAAAGGCAGATTGGAGGATTGAGATAGTGCAGGTCAGATTGAAGGCATCATCTTGCAACCATCAAGTCAAGGTTGGTGCCTTGCATTAGGGGCTGGTGCTCCTTGTAGGTTGGTGCCTACTAAATAATTAAGAGGTTTGGGTGTCCCTTGTAGGTTGCAGCCTACTAAATCATCTTCTTTGTAAAACAAGTAGGTTGGTGCCTACTTCTACTTGTAAAAGTCATTTAAGGTTTTCAATAAATTTGTGTCAACTTGTGTAAATTGATTCATATCAAAAGGTTGATGTTGATGAGAGTTTAAGCTCGTTTAGAAGGTTGTAATAAGCTTGAAAAGATTGAGAATTGAAAGTTTGATTGATTCTTGATTCTGCCCCCTCTCGGTAAATCTTTGGTACTCCACTTTGAAGTAATAAAGTGCCAAAAGTTAAAATCCTATTTGCCGAGTTTTCCCAGTAGAACGTGCGATTTCTAGTGATTTTATTCGATTTTTTAATAAAAATGCTGTGATTTTTTAATAAAAATGCTGTGATTTTTTGCAAAAACTTGGAGGCGAGTAATACTGCAAGTCGCTCACCACCATTTTTGGCGTGCGAGTACTCGTGCGTCCGCCGAGTTTTAGGCGATTTTTTCAACTATGCTAAAGACAATGTGTTGAATATGCAATGGTAATCCATTGACCCCATCTGATAATCTAATATGAATTATGATTTGTATTTCATCACTCAAAGTTACAAATTGAGGAGCCATAAGAGTTGAAAAAATCCAAAAAAGAAGAAGAAAGTTGCATGCATTGCATTTATCTACATTGAGCAACAAGCATATAAAGAGTCACCATTCAGTGCATCACCACGACCTTTTTGACCCATTCAATTTTGTTGATGACCTTGGGTGCATTGTTCATGGCATGCACACAAGAAGTTTGTGTAATAGATGTGCCTGTAGGTGGATGCAATTGATTTGCTTGCTGCTTAGCACACATATGGTGCAACAGTAGCGAGTTGTAGTACATTGGAAGGATCGACCTCCTTAATGGCACTCCAAAGATCTTAACTATAATATTGATGATTGGATAGTGCTTAGTATCTGTCCACCCATTCATGATGATACTATTGCCTTGAGACATCCGTGTCTCCAGCATCCAATTCGCCTTTGGATAATATTTGTCTAATATGGTGGTCTTCAATTTTATCACCTGAAGAGACATAATAGATGCTTGCTTTGGCTTCCTTACCCATAGCCTCCTTAAAATATGAAGAATGAACAATATGAAATAGAGTGCCATGGGCCTTGGCAAAGAAGAATATGCCAATGGCATCATTTGCATCCTCTTAAGGCTCTGCATTAAACATGTCCATAATTGGATTGGAAGCTAAACCCATGGTTTTTGTTTTTTCTTCAACTTGCATTCACTCACATCAAAAGTTGGAACTATGCCTTTTGTTTTGCCTTCAACTTGCTCACTCACTTCAAAAGTCAAAACTAGAAAAATGCGTGGGAGTTTGCTTCGTTTGTATTAATGTTGGTGGCAAAATCTCTCAAGTATTCTTCTTGTTAAATGGTCCCTTGGCACATGGGGACTACATCTTAGAAGGAGAATCAAACTTTAAGGCATCCAAAATTGAACTTTAAATTTTTGTGGTCTCGTCTCTTTTTTCTCCAATCCCCTCTTTTGCACAACCCATTTCCTCCATTATGTTGTAAGTGTCATAATTGCAATTCTTGGTGGCATTGCAAAAACAAAACCACAATATAAGTTTAAGAAACAAGATATTCTAAAAAACAACATTTTTAGCCCATGCACAATGCATTTTGTAAGTTCAATTACAAAAAAACCCAACATGATTGCCAAAAACCAATGTTCCATGGGGACACCCCCCTCCTTAAAAAAGAGAGTGTGTTTTGAAACGGGGGCATCCTCAGGATGTGGGTATGGGGATGAGTATCACCCCACTACCCCATCAGATTACCACCACCACCACCAGGGGAGAATTTCACATGGGATATTCCCCCTATAAAAGGGACATTACCAAGATGTTCCCCTCTATTGTGGATGTTGAGGAGATGCTAAGAGGTCTCTAGGACAACATGGAAAATCTGTGAAGTCTCTTGAATGCCTCAAAAACTTTGGGACATCCCTAGAGTTTCTCTATGTCATGATAATGATTTTGATTTGAGCCAAAGATTTTTATCTATGTTCCACAGGCTTTTGAGGATGGGGACGGGGGGATGACAAGGGATGCATTTCGGAGATGGGGGGTCTAAGTTTGGGGGTGGCGGGGGGCAGAGGGTGGGGGGAGGCGGGCAGGGGGGAGCGGTGCTGAAATACATATAGTACTTGAAAAATTAGTTATAAAAAGATGTATAACTGTAGAAGCCTAAGGAATAAGTAAAGTTTAAAGTTTAAACCATGAAGACACAATAACATCATCAAATAGAAGCTAATTTGATCACATACACAAGTTTACATCGATCACATAAGTATAAACACAAATTGTAGTTGAGCTGTTGAAGTAAATAGCACACTTAGATACACAGTCAAAGACTCAAAAGTATACAAAACTCATGGAATATGAAATCCATGACATCAAATGTTCCAAACAAATATGAAATATCAAAACAATAACTAAAAGTCTATGGCTCAGAGGAGCCTACATCCTTCCTACGAATGCGTCTAAGATAGGTCTTGGATGATGTAACAACCATAATCTCAAGTTTGAGGGCAATTGCCCCCACGGGGTTGAGGGGCAACACCCCTTGTGAGGGTCTGGGGGCAGTGCCCCCAGTGGGGTCGAGGGGCAACACCCCTCGTGGGGGTTTGAGGGCAACGCCCCTAGCGGGGTCGAGGGGCAACACCTCTTGTGGGGTTCTGGGGGCAAAACCTTCATTAAGACCTCCAAAACCATACAAACCTTCATGGCATACATCATTTTGCATTCACAATAAGTGAAAAAAATAACAATTTTTAACTTTAAATTTTATGTTTTTTTTGCACTTTACAAACCTACGAGTCTCATTACTATGGACTTTAAACTGCATTTTCGTGGGGGACACCCAAGAGTTTCCTTAGAGTCTTGGAGACGCCTGGAAGTCCCCTTTTGGCGAGAAACGTCCCCTTGGAAGGAAAAACATTCAGGGGACAGCGGAGAAACATGGGGACGGTGGAGGGACGTTTCCTAGACGTCCTTGTGTCTCAAAAAGGTCCTTGTCTCGGGTGTGTTAGGAATTTCGAGGGGGACGTGTCCCTGTGGAACACTGATTTGAATAGACAAACAACATGATGGCATGTGCATATGGTTGACCCTAGAAGAAAGAAGGAATACTTACATGGTATTGGAGGCCAAATAGACTATTAAATTAGTTGTTATTGTTTTGGTTAATTTCTATGCACACTCTCTTCACTTTAGGTAGTTTGTGCTCAAATATTTCTCAATTCATACACCATCAACACCTTGGGCTTAGTAGAGAGTGGAGGAAGTGGTTTGGTTGGCATGGTGGTGGATGTTAATATTTATCAAGTTTTCATAAATGCATGTGAGCTTTTTTGATTGCTGTAAGGAGTCTCTAAAATGTCATCAACCAGAACTAGGAAAACAAAGAAGAAATTAAATAAAAAGATTCAAGAATGATGTTATTCTTGTCTTCAAGTGCATAGCCCTCATCATTTAGACCAATTAGATTCTTTAGCTTCATTGTTAGTTCTTTGAAGAATGAAGATTTGGTTAGAAGTAGCAAGGACTTGGTGTTGGAGAAAACATGGTGATAAAATTATGACAAGTGGTATGCAGCATTCTAAAAACTTATCAACTACAACTAACAAAATAGAGAAGAAAATAAATAAAAAGATTCAAGAATGATGATATTCTTGTCTTTAACTGCGTAGCTCTCATCATTGGTTAAATTTTCTAACTTCATTGTTTGTTCTTTAAAAAATGAAGATTTGGTTAGAAATAGTGAGGACTTGGTGTTGGAGCAAACATAGTGATAAAATAAGGAAAAATTGTGTGCATTGTTAAGGTCCATGTGGTTTAGAAGGCCTTAATCTGGGCTTGGTGGTAGGGGCTTCTGCCTCTTGACCTCACTCTATATTGTGATAGGGAACATGCCAAGGGCATCACCCTCACAACTTGCGAGGGGCATTGCTCCTCAACTCTACTGGGGGCTTTGCCCCTATCTCTTGATAGAGGTGTTGCCCCTCATTCTTGCTAGGGGCTTCGCCCCTAGATCCCTTCTCTTGTTTTAATTTTATATATACATATATTTTGCTCCATCAACAACTATTCCCAAATTTGGGTCCTTGGTCCCCTCATCTTGGAACCCATCCCCTCTGTCTCGAAACCTTGTGGAAAATAGCCAAAAACAAAACAACATTATTGACCCTTTTAAAGTGCATTTTTTAAGCTCAATTGCAATCAAAAGATAACAACACTTAGACGAGTGACAAAAACAAAACAAGGTTTTTTTAACACAATGCAAATGTGTACAAACAAACAACAATATCTTTTAACTTAAGTTATTGGATTGGGTATGCTAGTATGACCTTTTTTTTTGTGGGGATGGGTTATTGCAGACAACAAACATATCAAATCAGAAATATGTACTTATCTGTAGCTGTTGCTATCCATTGACTTTGAAAACATATTTTTTATATATTGTTTCCATGTCAACTCTCAATCGGCATGACAAATTTAAACTAGAATGTCTTAAATGTTTTGCTTTCCATGATAGGCCATAATTTTCTAATTTTCTCATGGTTTTATAAACAACATACTTCTACATATACATTAGGATAGTTATATATATTTGCTCCATCAACAACTATTCCCAAATTTGGGTCCTTGGTCCCCTCATCCTGGAACTCATCCCCTCATCTCTTGTCTCAAAACTTCATGGAACATAGCCAAAAACGAAACAACATTATTGACCCTTTTAAAGTGCATTTTTAAAGCTCAATTGTAATTAAAAGATAACAACACATAGATCAAGTGACAAAAACAAAACAAGAAAATTTTAACACAATGCAAATGTGTACAAACAAACAGTAATATCTTTTAACCTAAGTTGGGTATGCTAGTATGACTTTTTTTTGAGGGGTTGGGTTATTCCATACAACAAACATATCAAATCAGAAATATATACATATCTATAGCTGTTATTATCCATTGACTTTGAAAACATATTTTATATATATTGTTTCATGTCAACTCTCAATCGACATGACAAATTTAAACTAGCAATATGCCAAATGGCTAAAAGGCCCTAGGGCCCAAAGAAAACCATAAAAGGTTTATAAGACAAAAGCCCAAAATAAAAAAGCCTTCCATCAACCTGTGAGTCGTGGCTCCTCCAAAAGCCAAAATTCTTTTTGCAAAGAACAGTTTTGTGCTCTAAATGGAGCAAGAAGGGCACCAACCACCAACTAAAACAAAGGAACATTGTTTATAGGAGCCCAAAAACCCAAACCATTAAGGGCAACACACCAAAGACCCAGCAAATAACACCAGAAGTGTACATAACCATACCACAAGCTGTATCAAAATGCTAACTCCAAGAGCCCAAACACAAAATAGGAGCTACATACAGCACTGAACCTAGATGACAAAACAAAGACATTGACGCACAAGGTTGAAACAAAACCAAACCCTACCACCATTTTAAGTTAACACTCCAACGATCCAACCTACATGAAGAGGCATCTTCCCTATCAACAATTTCCATCGTTGGAAACTCTCTAGAACTAGCCAAAGGATTTAGGGCATTCAAATGTATCCCCCAAAGTAGCTTGATGCACCATATCGCCATAGTGTGGTTGCTAGATACTTCTTGCCTACCATTACACTGGGTAACACATAGGCCATGCAACAACTTTTGTAAGTCATGCCAATAGGCATGTAGGACACACACCTCTATCTCAAACACACTATGTAATAACCCCTACTAAATGCACAAATAGCAGACTCAAAACTCTCTATCAACGATTATACTTATTTATATTTTTGTAATAATTTTTGTCTAACAACATACATTCAAAGGAAAGTCTACAAATCTAATACGACTTACTGGGTACTCCCAGCTTACAAACTGTATACTAACTGATATATACTACTCTTGAGGGTTTTTGCCCCCAAGATGATAGGTTTATGCCTAAAGGGTGTTTCATTTCCAATGCACCCAGCTGCTATAGCAATACCACAGACACTGAAATGAGAGCTGAATTTTTGTTAATTTTCTTAATGTGCCTTGTCTTCTTAATTATGCTCTGTTTTATAGACCCAGCTCCCAATGATCCTTAACTAGGGGAAGTCAGTCCACAAACAGTGGCAACTAATTGACAATTAA
Source organism: Sequoia sempervirens (assembly GCA_007258455.2). NCBI lineage: Eukaryota > Viridiplantae > Streptophyta > Pinopsida > Cupressales > Cupressaceae > Sequoia > Sequoia sempervirens. The sequence goes on from VDFB02343061.1 coordinate 53,111, forward strand.
TTTCCTCAAATGTAGGCAGCTAATATAACAACACTTCCTCAAAACTGTCAACCCACAATAATAGGCAATTACGTCTAAGTTGGTGGCAGTTAACTAGTTAGTCCACCCCTCAATTAGTGGTGTTGACTGATAAGTCACTAAATACTCAGCCGTTGCTTAACTGGAAGACACAAATATGCAGCTGCTGCTCAACTGGAGGACACTAGACTTAGCGCCCTATACCTAAAATGCAACATACATTTCTAATTGAAAATTGAAAGTAACTACTGTGATTTACCCTAGGTAAAAACTAGGGTAAAAAACATTGAGACTGAACACAAAACAAACTCCTGCTCTAGATTAAACCCAAACAGCTCTGATAGAGCAAAGAGGCAAACAATGTAACAAAATAAACTCAAGCATTGTACCTTCTTAATGATATGATGTGGATAAAAGTTAGATAGGTTGAAATGTTGGTTGCTCTTTGGACATTCCAAATTGGGGCAGCATGTACCTATGATCATTGAAACACTTCCACATGTGGAAAATGTCCTTGGAGTGAGGGTTTTTTATAGATTTTTTAGAAGGAATGTGAATGGTTGAGATAGGATAGGTCTAGGATGCATTTGCTTTTAGGCCAAGCTAATGAGGAGGAGACGAGATTGATGCAAGTGAAGGGGTCAGGTGCAAAAGGTTGTTTTTTGGCTTTTTGTGGAGATGGAGATGGATTTTTTATTTTATTTTTTAAATAGGATGAAAGGAGGAATGTGCATGATGACATTAGTCTAATTAATTAAATAGTCATTTATCTACTTAGTTAATGATGTGAGAAGGTTAGTCCAATTTACTAAATAAGCAAGATTTATCTAATTAATTTCTGAAGGGAAGTTTGTCTAATTAATTAAATAAATGTGATTTATTTAATTAACTAGCAAAGGAAAGATAACCTAATTATTTAGTGAATAGGTGATGAGGGATTAACAATGAGATTGATGGTGTTAGGTTAAATTATGGAAGTGGATTTTAAGTGTCTATATTTTGCCCTTCTTTGAAATGGTGTCGCAATTAAAAGTGATGTTGTTTCAAAGAAACTAAATATAGGCACTTGATGAAGAAAAACTAGTTGTGAGATGCCCTAGGTGTTTGGAAGAAGTGGAACTAGCAAGTAGGTTAATGATGTCCCCTAGAGAGAGCAGGCAGGTTTATGGGACCCAAGTGGTCCCTTGAAAGGAGAACTAAGGCCTAAGGGGTGAAAAATGGAAGGAAATGATGAAAATGTGGGGGGAGAGGGAAAGTGGTTAGATGCATGAATGTGGGGATGCATGGAAATTAGTAAATGGATGAAATGTTAGTGGACATGATGTGTATGGATGGTGATATAGATAATGATAATTACATGATATGTGTTTTGATGGTAGGTACATGCTGAGCAACCAAATTTTGTTATGGCACTAGACACTATGCACCATGAAATGAGGAAACATGATGACGTTGTGCCAAGTGCATAAGGGATTGACACCCAAGTAGGTATATGATCGGATGCACTATGATATGGAAAACCATGAGGACCTTGTCATGAGGTGCCCAATGGATTGACTCACAAATACAAACAAATAAGAAACATGCAAGTGAGCAAGCAAGCATGCAAAAACAATGAAAAGAAAGGACAAATAAGATTTTGCTGCGATAAATCCTTGACTTGGGGAGCTCTACTATCACTAAACAATAAGTCAATGAATTTAGGAGCCTCATATCCATACAAGGCCATGAATGGAGACATTTTGATTGACATGTGATAAATAGAATTAAAACAGTAATCACCTAAATGGAGCCATTTAACCCAAGCTTTTTGCTGTCCTGAAACCATAGTCTGAGGACTCTCTGAGTCTTGGAAAAGACTCTTGGGACTCTCGAGTCCTAGGGCTCGCCGAGAACGACGAGTCGACTCGCCAAGGACTCCTGAGTTGAGTCCTGGAGAGTTTAGGCTAGGACTTGTTGTGACCTTTTCACACATTGCCCCATTGCAAAAGTGGACCCCTTGTTTTCGCTTTTTGCTTTGGCGTCGCAACTGCTAATCACCAGTCTTTTTACAATGAGGATATAAAGTTTTGAAGAGTCACTCGAGCCAACTGGAGAATTCAAGCCCGAAACAGTACCTAAACGTCATGGAAGTGCTCAGAAGGTCCGGAAGACAAGGATTGCCTATGCTTTGAATGAATTGACACTCCTATTTTGAGGTTTTTTGCTTTTCATTTTGGCATTTTGGACCAATCCCCGGAACCCTACTTTTAGGGATTTTGCTTTTCTATTTTAGAAGAATCCAATACAGTCATGGAGTCAGCATTTCCATTTTGGGAATCAAAATTAGGGCCACCGGATGTAAAAAGATCAATGAAAAAAATAAAGCAAAATCAATTTGAAAATTAAAAATCTGAAAAAATCAATATGAAAGAAAATCAAAAGATCAAGCAAAAAATCTGAAAAATAAAAAAAAATAAAAATCAAGAAAAGGGCAAGGAAAAATCACATGGCAAGGGTTGTGCAGATGATCCAGAAGAGTGGCCAACCTTCAAGTTCATCCAAGAGGAAATGTCAAAAGAATCTGGCTAAATCAAGTTGAAGTCCGCCATGTTCAACATGCACTTGTCAAGACTCCTTGAAAGTCCGCCTGGAAGAAGTGGAAAGGCACTAGGAAAGTCCGCCATGGAGATTTGGAATGAAATTCTTGAAGTCCGGCCTCACTTTCAATGAAAATGACAAAGACATTGAGAAGTCGGCTGTCTTGGATGGAGATATTTCAGGAGTCCACTTTGGGAAATGTCAGAGGCTCCATGGCGTTTGGGAAAGGAGATACATGGACTGAAGAGCTAGAGGTTGCCTTGCGGAAGCTGCCAGTCACTTCTGTCGAAAAGGTGAAAATGCAATATCATGGCAGAATATTAGTAACAGGGCTTGATCATTACCGTGCACAGAAGAGTGATTACCAGATCATTTTGTAGGCATTTGGAGAAAGCCCCTTTTAAAGGTAAACTAAAATATTGCAGATGAAAAGAAGCTTTCCAAAGTAAGACACTTGGCAGAGAGAGAACTTTCAAAAGTTAACTGAGGCATCAAGAGAACATTGGAACAAAGATTCGAGAATAAAGCTGAATTTTAAGGAAAAATTCTGGTAACAAAATTAAAACCTTGCTCGGCCAGTTGAACACATGAAAGTGAGGAGCTTACCTCCAGCTTGAGGGAATGTCAGGGGAGCGATCGACTTGCATTTCAAAGAGAAATAATATAAGCCCTCACAGGAACTGACTTTTTGCTTTAAAATCATGAGAACTCATGGTGACATTGAAGTAAGAGTCAGCATTTCAGAAAAGCTCACCAAAAAGTTTTAAAGGGAGAGGAATGAAAGATGACTGGGAAATTATTTGAATAATCCGCATGAAGGTGTTACAAAATGAACTTGAATAGCCAAAATTTGGCTAAGTATGGGAAATATTTCACAGAGAAAATTCCAATTTCCTCCATTGTGGCAAAAGTGTGCAAAGGCATTCTTCTTCAAATTCAAGGCACTTGAAAGAATATTCAGACATCTTGGGGGATTTCATCTACAATCCTAGACCTATTGAAGCAACTAGGGCAACTTCTTCAAGGATTTCATCCCTTGAAGAATTAAAGACAAACTCTCAATCATAATTAGATGGTGTCAGGAAGAGTGTTTCAAAAAAAAAAATTCCGCACTTAGATAATTTCTTGACACAAATTGGATAATTCAGAGAGCAAATCCAAAGGAATAACACCAATCCAACTCAAGGCGCTTGTGGGAATTTCGAAGCAATCAAGAAAGAAAACCTTAATAACTTCAAGTCTAAACATGTGTTCCAAGGCGAGACTTCCAATACAAGTGAGAAGAAGAAATCAAAGTCTCAAAAGGAATCCAAGATCAAAGCCAGGAAGAAACGAGCACAAAGGGCCAGTGGAAATGCGACAAAGGAAAGATATTCTAAAGACAAGCCGCATTGGAAGAAAAACAAAGTGACCAAAGGAAGACATCCAACACCACCAGCGAGGTGGCCTCGTCATCTTCCAACAATCAAGTTAATTTCTAAATCAACATGCAACAACTTTCTATTTATTGTTGGTTTATATTTATGAAGGACAAGTGTCCCCAAATGCAATTTTCTCGGTAGGTGAGAGGTAGTTGGTTGTGACAAACCCCTAATTAGGGGTTTTATATTTTAATCTGGTAGTTGATTCGAAATCAATCTTAGCCATTCAATTGTAATTGGAGCCTATAGATTGAGCTCACCCCTCTCATTTGTAAAGGGTACGAAGAAATTATGAGATTGTGCATGTTGCTACTTTTAGATAATAAAGCTCTTATGCATGATTTTCTTTGAATCCCTTTTATTGCTCCAGAAGTGGTTTGCAAGGTTGCATAGCCTTCAACATTAGATTAAATTAAAGGGTAAATTTTATTTGAATGTTTGTTAGTGAACACAAGATTTGATAAAATTGATTTATAGGTAGAAGCAGCTCATACTTTCTTTGAATAGATGATTTTATTCAATGCGTAAAAGGTGCTTCAAGGCTCATGATTGTGGATGCTTAACTTCAGTCTTATTCGAGACATGAAAATTATAATCACACCCTTTGAAGATTGCACCCACTTTGTGTAGTTGTCCCAGGGAGGCGAAGCAAAGCGTGGTTACCAGTTTCACCTAATCTTTACCGTCTCTTGAATTCTTAGGGATAGATTAGATCCTCTAAACCCTTATCCTTTTTGAATTTTTTTTGAAATTTCAAACTGAAGGTCCCAATAGAAGAAGCATTTAATGCTAAATCCGTCTAAGTCCTGAACTTGTGAAGAATTCCTTAACGTAAGTCCCTTTGTGTATTACCAGCATATCACAACGCCCATTGAGCTTATCCACATGTCATGACTTGAGGAAAGAAACCTTGGAATCGCCATATGATCTTCTCGCAATCTTAGCATACGCAGTAGTTTTTCAAGAGAGGATAGAGTGTCTTTGGACATTTTATTCTGTGTGTTCGGTGGATGATAAAACGTACACCAACAGGACTCCCGAGTCCTAGCGAGTGTCTTGCGCGAGTCTTAGAATCAGACTCCCAAGTCCCAACTTAGGACTCTTGGCATCGCTTGGAAATAATGAGTATGGATGTTTAAAACTTGTTTTTTGTTTGTTTTTTTCATTTGAAAATTTGAAACTATGAGTATGAGTGATGAAATTTCAAATATTGAGTGTTTGAAGATCATATAACATGTGTAATATTTGAATTATGAGAAATTGATAATCAAATTAGGCTCTTATGTTCTCTAACTACATTAATTTATTTTTGCTTTTTTGTAAAACTACTGTTTTCTTCTTTTTCGAGTCCTAGCCGAGTTTTTTGTCAAGTCCGTGCCAAGTCCCGAGTCCGAGTCCTATTTTGGGCTGCTGAGTCCGCGCTGAGTCCGAGTTTTCCAACTTTGCTTGAAACATAGTTTTTGACATACCCTTCCGACTATTTATTGACGATCTCAGTTTGCTCATTAGTTTGTGGGTGATAGCTGGTACTTGGAGTGAGTACAGTCCCACTCAATCTGAATTTTTTTTTTTACCAAAACAAGCTTAGGAACTTGTTTTCCTACCACTCACAATATTCCTAGGCAAACCATGCAACTTGAACACTTCTTTAAAAAATAAATCAGCAACCTGAACTGCTGTAAACACTGCAGAAATAGCAAAGAAGTGTGCAAATTTGGTCTATCTGTCAACAATAATGAAGATGCAATTCTTCCCTTGCACCTTAGGTAAGCCCATGATGAAATCCATTAAGATATTTTCCCATTTTTGATTGGGAATATACAAGGGCTGCAACAAACCAGCTGGATAGGTGTGCTCATTCTTGTTTTGTTGAAAAACTTGGCATTCCTTGACATACTTAAGGACTTCATCCTTGAGTCCTTTCCATGCAAATCTTTCTCGAATTTGCCTGTAAGTCTTGAGGAAACCTTGGTGACCAGCCAAGGGAGCATCATGGAAAGTTATAAAAATCTTCTCCTTTAGTCCAGATTTAGGCACTAGGAAGATCCTTTCCTTGTAGACGATTAACTCATTCACCACTTTGTACCTTTCATCCTGCAAAGTACCTTCCACAACATTGGTGGTGAAGAGATTTTTGGCATATTCCAAAGGGATTTGTTCCTTCCAATCAGTAGTGATTTCCATCGTGGTGCTCAAATGTGGCCTTCTTGACAAGGCATCAACCACAGTGTTCTTCTTCCCTTTGACATACTCTGTCAAAATCGTAAGCTTGCAACTTATTGACCCATTTTTTATTGTCTATCGTTAAGGTTTTTCTAATGAAGGAAGTACTTGAGGCTATTATGATCGCTTTTCACAATGAACTTGCCACCAACCAAATATTGCCTAAACTTTGCTAAAGCGTGCATTATAGCAAGCATCTCCTTATCATAAATTGAGTAACTCTTTTCAACACCCCTCAACTTCCTACTTTCAAATGCAATTGGGTGCTTGTTTTGCATTAGGACATCACCTATTCCTTCTCCTGAGGCATCATATTATAGTTTGAAGGGCTTGGTATTTCTGCGCTGCACTAGACCATACAAATGCTCCCTTTTGGGTGAGATTGGTGAGAGGAGCAGCCAATTGAGAAAAACCCTTCACAAACCTTCTGTAGAAGCCACAAAGACCAAGAAAACCCTTCAACTGAGTAAGGTTTTTTGGTGGTGGCCAATCCAAAATGGCCTTAATCTTCTCTTGGTCCACACTAACCCCCTTTGAGCTGATCACATGACCAAGGTACAAGTGTTCGGTCATGCAAAACTTGCATTTGGATTCCTTTGCAAACAAAGATTCAGCTTCAAGAATGCTCAACATTTCCTCTGAATGCTTCATGTGCTCCTCCCAAGTCTTGTTGAGGATCAGGATGTCATCAAAAAATATTAGAACAAACTTATATAGCTGCTTGTTGAACGCTTGATTCATACAAGATTGGAATGTTGTAGGAGCGTTAGTTAAGCGAAAAGGCATAACTAAGAATTCATAATGCCCAAAATGGCATCTAAAGGCAGTCTTTTCATTGTCCTCTCGAACTTTTATATAATGATAACCAGATTTCAAATCTATCTTTGAAAAGAAGACTGCTCCATGTAGCTCATCAATCCTTAGTATAGGGTACCAATTTTTGATGGTCTTTTTATTGAGAGCTCTGTAATCTATGCACATGCACATAGTTCCATCCTTTTTCTTCACCAAAATCATTGATGATGTAAAAGGGTTCTTGCTTGGATGAATGTGTCCCATATCCAAGAATTCTTTGATGGCCTTTTCAATTTCATCCTTGTGCCTCTTGGAATGTCGATATGGGTTGGTGATGACGGGCTTGGCACCTTCCTCCAATTCTATCATGTGTTCAATCCCCCTTTTAGGAGGTCTCCCAGGTGGTATGCCATTGAAAACCTTGCTTCGCCTAGTAAGCAAAGCTTGCACATTAGGATGGTAATCCCTCTTTTCTTCTTGAGGAATGGTGGGCATGATAACGCACTCTATTGCCCACTCCACTTGGTCATGCAGAATCAATCTTTCCATTCGCTTGAAGGAGACAATGCGAGGGCCTCCATTAGACATGCCTCTCAACACGACTTTCCCATCTGATTGGAATTTCAGCTCCATGGTTTGTAGGTTCAATGTGATTTCTCCCAAAGAACACAACCATTATTTACCAAGAATTGCATCTGTGTCACTAATACTCACAACATAGAAGTCATCCTTGACTACATAGGTGCCCAACTGAATACTCATATGAGGTATCTTCTTTGTGCATGTGAGTGTAAAACATTAGCCACCATCACCTTAAAGCCTTCAAATTCTTCAGTTTTGAGTCCTCTTTTGGCAACAATACCTTCATCAATGAAATTATGTGTGGCTCCAGTATCAATGAGAGCAACAATTCACTGCCCACATAAGACTCCTTGAACCTTGAAAGATTCGTTTTTTTGAAAGCTATAAAGTTGCGCAAGAGTGCTCTCACTCTCCTTCTCTTCTTCTGACTCTTCATTTTTTTATTCTCCAAATTAGGCTGCTGTTCTGATTTTTCTGATGCCGATTCATCAGTTGAATAAATCTCTTAATGATGAACTTTGCCCCTTTCAAAGCATTTATGGTCTGGGGCTCATGGCTCCTTGCAAGTGAAGCACAATTTTTTCCTTCTCAGCTCATTATGGAGGTCATCATCCATTCTTGATGGAAATTTCATGGGTTGGTTAGCATCTTTATGAAAATGCTTCTTGTCTTTATTTTGGAAGGTCTTGGACTAAAATTTGTTTCGTGGGGCTGCAAGCTCCATGCTTCCTGCCTTTCTTATTGCCTCTTGGAGAGTTGGTGGGTCAAAAGCCTTAACCTATCCCCTCAATGACTCCATTAGCCCTTCACTGAAAAGGACCACTAGTCGTCTTTCTGTGATGTTAGGAACCATGATGGAATGATTCTGAAATTCAGCAATGTAGGCATCAACAAAGGTATGTTGTCTCAACTGTGCAAGCTCTCTAAAGTGTATCTCAAGATCTCTCTTGTCAAATCTTTCAATGAGCTTGTTTGTAAACTTATCATAAGTGTTAATCTGAGTGTGGCCAAGTGTGACCAAGCTGTGGTACCACCACTCATGGGCAGCTCCATCTAAGTGTAAGGTAACAAATTTTATGGCATCTACTTCTGGCATAGGTCTTAGGGACAAGTAGTTGTCCAATTTTTGGACCCAAGTTCGTGTAGTGCACTTGTTGCTCCTGTCAAAGGAGCTAGAGTCACCTTTCCCAAGGCTTTTTGGTAGTCCCTTTGCACAAAAGGACCTTTATTCTCAACTCTTCCACCCCCTCTCTTCTTCTGATTCATAAACTGCTCTAGAGACAAAATAAATAGTCTAGACTCTAAAGGAAGCTTCAAATATTATTTAAGTGGATCATATTCACTTAAGTTGGTGGCTATATGAGTTAAAAGAAGATAGAACTCACTTTGGCACAAGAGAGGCCAATTAACAAGTGGCAATTACTGGTCTTCAAGATTGTTGTGTAGTTGTACATTTGCTCTTCGCCTCAACTTGCAGGTTTGTAGTTCATCTACTGCTGAGAGGAAGTGGTTAACGCATACCTATATTGACTCCCTTTAGAGGAATAATGTACCTCTAGGAGAGCAAAGAATCTTGTTGTACAAAGTTCCTTGAGTTTCATTGGTTGGTGGGATGTAGGGCCTGAGGATACCACACAGATTGGTGAAGGTCAAGATGCACAGGCAAGAGTGGTTGGGGTTTGCTTGTAGGGGGAAGATGAGTCCAACAATTCTAGTGATAAAGAATAGCTTCTAAGATATCCAT